>JAXQQM020081129.1:0-174286 GCA_034641835.2 Pinus albicaulis
ATCATCTAACTTCTGGTAGATTCACCCATAGAACAAGATCTGTACCTAAACATCGCACTATCCTTCTAGATTCACCTTCGGAACTAGAGTCATCACAAGCTCTTCCCCGAAGTAAATCATATAGTAAGATAAACTTCGACGATCTTGAACCCCTAAACCCACCACAGAGTCCTATTAGAGAAGCTTCACCCACCACTCCTCCTGATTTCCAGCTTCTTTATCAATTTGGCTCTTATCATCCCAGATCTGCTCAAAACCAGATCACTAGTCCAAGTTCATCCGCCACACCTGGTCAAACCACCACTGTTCAAACCACTTCATTTCAGCCTACTAGTCCTCATCTTGCACATCATCCATTAGCTCCAGTCATGGCAGCCTGGTACGCACCTTTGGTGTTGCCACCGCCCTTGGCTCCTCTCCCAAACAAATATCAAGACAAGATCCCACACTTTACCGGAGAAGACACCACCACACCTCAACAGCATATAAGTAGGATGACTGATGCTTATGAATACCTAGAGGTACAAGACGAGACTGTCAGAATGAGAATATTCGCCCAAAGTCTTGGTGGTGAACCCAAAGCATGGTTCAAAAGCTTAGCTCCAAACAACATCCATGATATCCCCGAACTACATCAAGTCTTCAGAAATAGGTGGGAAATCCGAAGAAACCCCATTCAAATCCTGTCAGAATATAATAGTCTAAAACGGGAAAATGGGGAAAGTGTCCAAGCTTACTGCACCAGATTCAACAGCGTATATAACTCCCTCCCACCTCATTTCAAACCTCCACTTGGTTTAGCTTTGGCAAAATTTCCTGAGGGTTTTGATCCGGACATGACATATCATCTGAGAGATAAGGATCCCCCTACCTTGGAGGAAATGCAACAAATAGCTATAAAAGCAGATGCCAACTTAGCTAAAAAAAGGGCTAGAACTAGATCAGAAAGAAAGGTCACATATAGAGATGAGGTCTCCACTTCATCACCTTCCCTAGATCCTAGAATAGATGACTTGGTCAAATCCATGGCCAAAATGTGGGAAAAGATCAATTAAAAGGCTCCTGTTAGGGAAAACCAGCCAAACCCTCCAATCAGAAACTGAAACCAAAACTTTAGGAGGGAACAGCCCCAAAACAGACCAAGGGAAAATGACCAACAGATCAGGCCACCATTCAATGAAAACTATGTGGAAGAGGATGATAGAGATACAGAACCTTTTGATGAAAGTCATCTAAACCTCATAGGGTCTGATAGTGAGAATGAGGTGTACCTCACAGAAGAAGAACAAGCCTTCTTTTCGCCTGATCAAGATGAGACCAATTATGAAGATCTTGACGACCCTGCCATAGATTTTCAGAATGCCATTATAGAAGCTCACAGGCAATATGACCTTAGAAGTAAAAGAAACCAAAACAATGTCAAGAAAGGTAACTCAGACACTTCTAGAGTCCCTAATACCATCCTCAAGAAAGCAGTAGGAAATGATAAAGTTGAGGCCAAAGGGACTGACCAAAACAAAGGTAAGGCCATTCAGACAAGTAACAGCTCAGACACCCCTAGTACCTCCAAAGAAACCCCAAAAGTGACTATATCAAAAGAAGTCCCAAGCCAAAGTCAGCAAATTAAGAACATAGAAAAGGTTATGTCTGAAAAAGCTGAAACAAATCTGCCCAAGCTACCTACTCCTTTTAGCTTCGAAGGGGAAATTTCCAAAATAAAAATTACCATACCCCTTACAGAGTTAATAACTATAGATAGATATAGATCTCAAATCTTCAAAGTCTTCGACCTAGAGAGTAAGGCAGATACCTTGAATCTAACTGACGACAAACCCGAGCTTTTATTTGGCCCTAAAGTAGAAGGTGAATATCAAGAAGGAACTATTTCTCCTTTCTATTTAAGCTTAAACATACGGGACAAAATATTACATAATGCCATGTTGGATTCAGGTGCTTCTCATAACCTCATGCCTAAAGCAGTCATGGAAAACCTAGGACTAGAAGTGACTCAACCTTACAAAAACCTGTATTCTTTCGACTCGAGTCAGGTCAAATGTTTAGGTCTGATAAAAAATCTAGATTTTGCCCTAACACAACTACCAGCCAAAAACTTAGTCATGGATGTAGTAGTGGCCGACATCACACCCAAGTATGGAATGCTATTATCAAGAGCATGGGCTGCCAAAATACAAGGTAGCCTTCAAATGGATATGTCATTCGCTACTATCCCAGTTTTCAATCAAACTAGGAGGTTATACCGAGAGGCTCGCATGAAATACATGGTTAGCAACAGAGATAAGCCAAACAATACCCCCATCTATTCCATTCATTCCAATTTAGATTCTTTTATCTTATACAATGAAGACGATATAAACAAGCAGATAAAAGAAAATGAAGACATGTCCAAACCATTACTGAATGAAGAAATTGATGACCAAAGTCCCAAGAAGCCTGAGAAACAGCTTAGTATCATGTATGAAAAAGAAACTCTTTGGAGTATAAGCTTTGATGGTTCTTGTGGCAAGACAGGTTCAGGAGCAGGCATCTGGATACACAATACTAAAGAAGGTCATTCTTTCAGATTAGAATTCCAATGCACAAATAACATTGCGGAATATGAAGCCCTTCTCATTGGTCTACACATGCTTAGAGACTTAGGCACCAATAGAATAACAGCTCAAGGAGAATCAGAGCTTGTAATCAGGCAAATCAAGGGTGAATATTCAGCTAAGAATCCAAGACTGAGAGAATATAGGAATGCAGCTTTAGATATCCTTAAAACTTTTGAAAAATATGAACTCACCTATATCCCTAGGATTCAAAATAGTCTGGCAAATGAGCTCGCCTTTGCTGCAAGCACTAGCCAAATACCATGTATGAGTGAGCAATATGACATCCAAGTGAAGCACCGCCCTACTATACCAGATAATCTTGACCATTGGCAAGTGTTCCAAGATGATGATCAAATTGATGATTTCCTCCAATCTAGGAATGAGTTTGAAATAACCAAAAAAGACTCAGGAGATGAAGAAAGGAAACCCAGCCTAAGTCAAGATCAAGAATTAAATCTACCTTTGTGGACAAATCTAAACCTGGTAGACCATTCATGTGATAGAGAGATAGAAGAAGACATTGACCAAAGAGAACTCGAAGTCTTACACTGTGAGAATGACACCATACCCAGAGGGCTCGCACCTTTAGAAGAATTGTTTGACTTTAATGATGTGGCCAAAAAGCCTAAAATGGAAACTATAGAAGATGACATAGAGGAGTACAACATAGGAAGCCCAGAAGAGCCAAAAAACATTAAACTATCCAAAACCCTCCCACCTAACATAAAACATAGGTACATAAATCTATTCAAAGAATTTAAATATGTGTTTGCCTGGGGGTACCAAGATTTGAAATCATATGATACCAGCATCATCCAACATAAAATTCCCCTTAAAGAAAACCAAAAACCTTTTAAACAGAAGTTAAGAAGGATAAACCCGGTATTACTCCCATTGGTTGAAAAGGAAATTAAAAAGATGTATGATGCCGGGATAATAGTATCTCTCCGATACTCTGAGTGGGTCTCAAATTTAGTATCAGTTAGAAAAAAGACCGGTGAAATCAGACTTTGCATAGATTTCCGAAACTTGAATAGGGCATGTCTGAAAGATAACTACCCTCTGCCCAAAATGGACCACATACTTCAGAAGGTCGTAGGCGCCAAAAGAATCTCGTTGCTTGATGGTTTTTCGGGTTATAACCAAGTATTGGTTTATCCTACCGATCAACATAAGACATCTTTCACCACCCCTTGGGGCACTTTCATGTACGTTAAAATGCCTTTCGGACTGATGAATGCTGGCGCTACATTTCAAAGAGCCATGGATATAGCTTTCTCAGAAGACATAGGTGTTTTTATAGTCATATATCTTGACGATATAACAGTATATTCTAAATCAGATGAAGAACACTTAGTACACTTGAGAAAAGTTTTCAACAAATGCAGAAAGTATGGGTTATCCCTAAACCCCAAGAAAACACTCTTCGGTCTAGAAGAAGGGAAACCCCTAGGTCACATTATTTCGGAAGAAGGAATCAAAATAGACCCCCAAAGAATCGAAGGAATCCTACAGATAAGTCACCCCAGAAACATTAAGGAATTACAGTCCTTTATCGGCGAGATAAATTTCTTGAGAAGATTCATCCCAAACCTTGCTGAGCTCCTGAAAGAGATCACAAATATGTTAAGAAAGGAGGTCGGGGTTAAATCGACTTTAGAAGCCAAAAAATCTTTTGAACTAATTAAAAGGGCCTTAACTGAAACACCTGTATTAATAAGCCCTGACTTTACCAAAGATTTTTACATTTTTTCATTTGCCTCAGAACATACAATAGCTGCGGTGTTGTTGCAAAAGAATGCAGCTAGGCAAGAGCAACCCATTGCCTTTTTTAGCAAGTCCCTAAGAGATGCTCCCTTGAAATATAACATCATGGAGAAACAGGCATTCGCATTGGTAAAAGCACTAAAGGATTTCCGAGTTTACATCTTTCATTCTCATGTCATAGCTTTTGTTCCTAATACTGTTGTCAAGGACATTCTTAACCAAGATCCTGATGGTAAAAGGGGAAAGTGGATTGCTATCATCCTAGAATATGACTTAGAAATCCGGCCTACCAAATTAGTTAAAGGACAAGGACTTGCAAGACTAATGGCTGAAACCAACCTCCAAGCTTTAGATATAAATTTTGTCGATACCTTAGAAGAACAGGAAGAGTGCACACTTCCCCCTATCAGTCAAATATTTTTGGATTCACCTTGGTATGCAGACATTCTTTATGTATTAACTTATATGAATGCTCCTCCGACTTTATCAAAAACAAAAGCAAGATTCCTCAAACAAAAATATTTAAAGTTTTGCATTATAGATAGTTTTTTGTATTGGAAAAATCCCACTGGTATGCTGCTTAAATGTCTGCTTGAGTCTGATGCAGAGAAAATTATGCACGAAATGCACGAAGGTGAATGTGGAGGCCATCTCTACTGGAAAACCACTGCAAAAAAAATCCTTAGAGCCGGTTATTATTGGCCTACCTTGTTCCCTAACACTCACAAACTAGTTATGACATGCCATAAATGTCAAATTTTTGATGGCAAGAAAAAACTTTTACCTTTGCCCTTACATCCCATTATAGTAGAAGGACCCTTCCAGCAATGGGGTTTAGATTTCATTGGAGAAATTCATCCCTCCTCATCTGCCCAACATAAATGGATTCTCACAGCCACTGATTACTTTACCAAATGGATAGAAGCCATACCTTCCCGGAATGCTACTGATTCAGTCATCATTTCATTCCTAGAAAACAATATCCTATCTAGATTTGGCTGTCCCAGGAAGATCATTACGGATAACGCCGCCGCCTTCTCCTCCAAGAAAATGATAGACTTCTATCACAAATATCATATTTCGTTAGGACATTCCACAGCCTATTACCCTCAAGGTAATGGTTTAGCCGAGTCTTCTAACAAAAGCCTAGTCAACATTATCAAAAAACTTCTTGAACAAAATCAAAAAGCATGGCATGGGAAATTAGTACATGCCTTATGGGCTGATCGATTAACCACCAAAAAATCCATAGGTATGTCTCCTTACCAGCTAGTTTATGGTCTAGACGCTATTTTCCCAACCTCTCTAGGAGTTCCAGTAATGAAACTATTACAAGAAGTCCAAATAGAAGAAAATGACATGCAAAGGAGAGTAAATCAGACTATCCATTTAGAACAAACCAGAGAAGAAGTTTACCAAAGGGCTCAGTTAGCACAAGACAAAATAAAACAGATTTTTGACAGGAGAACTAAGGAAAATGACTTTCAGATTGGAGATAAAGTTTTAAAATGGGATTCTAGAAGAGAAGATAAAGGTAAACATGGCAAGTTTGAAAATTTATGGAAAGGGCCTTACATCATCAGTTCAGTCAGTGGAAATAATGCTTTCTTCTTGCAAGAACCTGATGGAACTGAAATTTTTGGGGGTCTTGTGAATGGCAGGACATTGAAACATTATTTTTGTCAGGAGCTCCATTTTTGAGTTAGAAACACTTTCAGTCATTGTGCATACCATTGTTTGAAATATTCAAAAAAATAGAAAAGTCAAAAACAGTAAAAAGCAGAAAAGAGAGCAAGTGAAGATAGAACAAAGGCCCCATGTTCCAAAATAGTCTGTCGGAAAGCGAGCAAGTCTGAATGCCGCTACTAGTTCTTCAATGTCTTGTTCAGCTATCTAGCCTAATCATAGCTGAGCATGTTTAAATTTATTTGCTGATAAGTTAGTGAGCGCCAAGATAGTCAACATTGTGTAAGATTGACTTATCACAGAGCTTAGATTAGGGAGAGATTCTGGTTCCACATGCTTAAAACAGAACCAAAGAGAGAAGCGAGGGATCAAAAACACATTGTACATCTTAGCCCCGCTTGTCTAGTTCCCTTTTATTGCAGAATAACATTTGTGTGCAGTTTGTCTTTTATGCCGCAAATGCATGACAAATCAGACTGCTTAATCCTGGTTTGATCATTTTTAAATTTCATGTTGTAGATTAGAGAATGAAATCCTGTCAAACTGCTTAATCTTGACAGTCGATCTAGTTTTAGGTAGAGAAATGAAGGAGTTCATCAGCTTAATCTGAACTCCCGGCAGATATAAGAGTAGAAATAGATAGGTTCATTTTGAAAAAAGAAAAAATATACATTGTCAAAAGGCTGCTAGTTCAAATGCGCCAAAGAGAAGAGAAAATGTTAGGAAAGATAGTGGGGTAGGCAGAAATATCATTGATGTTAACCATGCTGTCATTTTTCAGAAATAACATCAAGAGAAGGGTAAATTTTGCGCCAATGGATAAGGCACTGGTCTTCATAAGCCAAAGATCTGAATTCTGGACACCTCCTGACGAGGAGCTGCCCTCCCCAAATGGAGCCACTGTTAGCCATCAGTATTTTTACATGTTAGTGATGACTATATCTACAGCTGAGTTTTCTAGAAACTGATTTCCTTATGTCAATATGTCATCCAGAAAACCCTCCTAAAACTTTTTTCACCTTTCTACCTTTTCAGTTCGCCCATGTCGAATATCAAAACCTCATATCACAATCCTATCTAGCTTCAGCCTTATTGGTCTGCCCATCAGCTTTAAAAGGAAAATCCACATCTGTTTCAAAAGTCTCCCCTATGTTAGGAAGTGGCGCTTAAGACATTTCACCCTTGGCAATCATCAAAAAGCCAAAAAGCCTCCATCTGCTACAGGCCTACCATGACTGACCTCTTACTTTACAAATGAAATTGACAAACAGCCCTAAGTCGCGCCACTCACACCCCCTAGATCTCAGCACTGCATAAAACCCAATCTCAAGCTGACTATTAGGTTTTTCACAGTGTTCTATGGTTCTACAAAGGCAGGAAATATAATTTCATCTCATGGAGTAAATGTTTGAGTTTACAGTTAGAGGAACAGTTGCTTCTAAATGTATTATGAGCCTGAGATGAAGTTGCAAAACAAAAGTCACTCATCAGGACCTTACAGCTCTTTCCAGCATGAAAATCACAGTAAGAAAAGGTCACCACTGTCTCAGCAAACTGGTAAATTGTCAAGGCCCAAAACCTCCTTCATTCACAAGCAGAGGGTTAGGGCGCCTCCTTCATCCATAAGCAGAGGGCGCGGGCCAGTATTGACTTAGAAGGTTGCAAAAGTCCAGGTTTGCCTTTACTAAAACAATGAAACAATATCTTCAGGTTTTATGAATGTAATTGATGATCATAACAGGAATGGAGCTTGAAATATGCTAGCTCAAAGGAAAGGAGAGTCTGGTTTGATAAAGAAGGTCATATGAAGCTTTCAAATCATGTAAATTGTTGAACTTTAGAAAGGCCTGTCATCAGTAAACATCCCAGTCATAAGAAGCCTGTTTTGTCCAAGATCAAATGGAATAGATGCTGTTAACCAATGCCATTACACAGGCAGAAGGAAAGTCCTTGGTTTTTCAAAAAGCACTGACCTTCATAGTCACAAAGATTTTTTGTCAAGTAACCTGTCATGAGATGACCAAGCCAAATGATAAATATCTCAGTCACCCTTAGAACAGTGCAGGGAGACAATGTTACTTTGGCTAGGGTTTCTTCTGAAATACAGTAATGCTTGCAAGTAAAGATGCTAAGATTGATGTTTTTCAAGTGATTTACTCACCATCACATTCAGAGAAAGGCTGTGTCAAACAGAGTTGTCAAAAAGCCTTCAGATACCTTACCTGATGAAGAGCCTCCTCCATGTATGAGCAGATGGCCAAAGCTATTGCAGGTTGTTGAAACTGATTGATATAAGAAAGCAGTGGAAGGATACCAAAAAACTGAATAGGAGTCATTGCACAGGTAAGTGTTACTGTTTATGATGCAAAGGTATTGATTTCCCTTTTCAAAGAGCTGTCTGTCAGACTGTACCTGTAGTGGAAAAGAGAAAATATTGAACATATGCATGCATTTATACCACAAGGAGCAGTTTCTTTAAAGGCAATGATTAAAACAGTACTCCACTATCCCTTGCCCAGAAGTCTGGAGGAGATCCTTTTGAGTAAACAATGAAGTATAGTGTGAAAGAATGCAACCTAAAGAAGGCGCTACAGTCCAAAGAGAAGCTTGTGAATCACCTGGAAGCAGCAATTATCAAATCCATCGGAAGAACACAGGCCATCTCATGTTGAATAACACTACAATCGCCAAGGTTGGTCAAAGTGCTCTTTGACACATTCTGATTAATTTTCTTTGGATTATCACTGAGAAAGTAAAACAGTGGCCAAAGTCGAGCTATAGAATGCATGATGAACAGGTATACGATGCTATAAATAGACAAAGAAGTTGTTTGATAAATTGTCAGTTTTTGAGTTTGGGGCAAATGCATCTCTCTCACCATTCAAGAGACAGATATATCATGAGTAATGTACCTTCAGGCAGGAAGTTATTTAAAAAAGGAGGCGCCTTTTGAAATTGAGAAACCATAACCAAATCCAAGTTAGGTCAGTAAACTTGGCACCTTTTGTATTTAAAGATTGGAGAAAGCAGTCAAAAGACCAAAGATTGTCAAAACAGGTTTATAGAATCCTGTCCTCTCAGCAACAAATCAGTGTTCAGGTATTTCATTAGCAGTTTTATAACGCAGTGGCAGAGGTGATGAAGAATTTGTTGAGGTGTTTAGGTTTAAAAGCTCGGGGTGGGAGCCAATGTTCGGGTTTATATATTAAAATGACAAGCCCATTGTTTTAAAAACAAAACAGAGTCAAAATCCAACATTCATTTTCCAAAGTTTAAGACCGTTAAGACTTGTTTCGAATTGATATAAAAGAATAAGGTGAGGGAAATATTGTCAATTTCAAAGCTGAAACCAGACCCCGTGCCTCCCTAGCACCAAAACAAGGCGTTTCTGGTCGAAATCACACAGTCTGCACCCTTTTTGCACTGCGCGACGTGCCTGGGTTTCTGCGCGACGTGCCTGGGCGGAAATTTACACAGGGCCCTTTGTCGGCGCGACGTGCCTGTACGTTGGCGCGACGCGCCTGTACAAGGCCGCCCGACCACCCGACAGGCTGACCCGACAAGTACTTTCTGCGCGACGTGTTTTCTTCAAAGGGTGCCGCGCAGGTGTCCAAAGTCTTCAGCGATTCTTCAGCCCTTCAAACAGGTGTTCATCAAAATTCGAGGTATTTTTATATGTTCCCCCATCAATTTCAAGGTTTTGATAAAGGACAAGAAGGTTTAAAACCCCGGACCTTGTCATTATAGTTAAAAGCAAAAGCAGTCATTTCTACACAGTGAGCTGAAGTTTTGCAATATGATAAAAGGCCGAATTTTTCATTCAAAGAGCACATATAGAGATACGAGGTTTTTAGGTTGAGGGCCAGTTTGTTTCATCTTCAAATCGCTCGAAGGGCAGAGGTTTTCCTGTAAAAAGCAGTGTTTTGATTAAAAGGAGATTTTCGTTGCAGAAATACAGACCTAATTCTGAAGAGGAACCTTTCAAACTGTCATCCAAACATTTCCACACTACTAAAACAGTGAAGCGCACTCAGTGAGGGGGTTTTGACATTCTTGTTGTTTGAAAGAGAAAACTCATATAATCTCTGTCTAAAAGCTTGATAGTCTTCTAAAGCTCTGTCATTTTACCCCAGCCCTGTGTTTTTACTGTCTAGACATATGTAGGATGGTTTGCTAGAGATACAAATTTTTGAAGGGTGGCACACTTATACAGGGTAAGGTTTTAATGGTTGAAAGCCTCCTTGAGCAAGGAGTTTTGGTGTTTTGGTTGACATCAAAGATTTCAAGAACAGAGTGACTGTTGGCATTTTCTCACAAAGCACACCTTTTAGCAAACTGCCCCCCTTTTTCACTGTATTTTTCACTACTGTAAGTATGTTGGCAAAGAGTTTCCAAAGGTGAACAAGCATATTAAAGGACAGAGTTTTTGGTGGTTAAATTTAAACATTGGAGGCAGAGGTACACAGGTGATGGTTGATCTTTTAATTTCACAAGAAAAAGTGTCCTTCATAAAGCACTGTGTATTGATTTTTTCATCTAACCTAGGTCTGCCCTCTTTTTCACCATATTGTATCATTTTGAAAAGTTGATTGACAAAGAGATTCTAAGGATGAACTGTACACTGAAGGGCAGAGTTCGTTGATGGGAATTTAACTTTGAAGGCAGAGATACAAAAGTGGTGTTTGATTTCTTAAACTTCACAGGTGAAAGAGTGTGTTTCCTAAAGCACTGTGCATTGATTTTACATCTAACTTGGGTCTGCCTTTTCTAGAAACCATATTGTATCATGTTGAAGATTTGTTAACAGAGATGTTCTGAAGGTGAATAGGGCTACTTCTAAAGGACAGGTGGTTGATGATTACAGTTTTATATTGAAGACAGAGATGTAGCTATGATTGATTGACCTCTGACAAACTCACCAGGAGTAGTTTTTCAAAACTGTGCACAGGAAATTGACACAGGAGTTTGTCTCATCTTTACACAGGGTACCATATTAAAAAGTTTGCCTGGCTGAAGTGCATCCAGACTTGAAAGGTTGTTTTTTTTTTTAGGAGTGCAGAGGTGGCTTATTCAAAGAAACATTGTTGCATTTTATTCAAAACCACAGTGTCCATATCTTTCCAAACAATATAGTGGCCAGTTTCAATCCAGCAGGGCATTTTTCATACAGTAAAGGCAGTTTGCCTCTTCCAAAGCTTGTTCAAGTCAGAATGCCTCCAAAGCAAGATCACAGGAGCGGTCCACATAAGAGATATGAGCCTATCTCCATAGAAGAAATCAATGCTCACCCATCAGTGCTTTTCAATTTCCATGAAGTAGGTTGTCTTGATTTCTGCCAGAGGATAGAAGAAGTTAAGAGTTTTTCGCCACTTACTCATTTGTGCGCTTTGAGATTCAAGGAAAAACACTTTCAGTTAGCGGGTCTTGATTTCAAAATCTCCCCAAGGTATGTATCCAAGGCTACCAAGATATTGTATCATGGTGAAAAGTGGTTTAAACAAGCGCATCTTGATCTAGAGGATTATAAACCTTTCATCAAGCCTGAACATAGGGAAACCATCACTGCTATTTTCCCTTTTTCCTATCTTCTTGACAGTTATGCTCCGCTGATGAAAGCCATAATGAGATATTTCACTTGTGAAGGGATGTTTAACCAAATTTATGCCTATCATGTCCGCTTGTTGATGCATTTTACCAGAAGCAGGCAATTAAACCTTCCATACTTTTTGTCCAAAAGCATAGAGAAAATGGCAGCTACTGTCCAAAAGAAGGCTCCACCTCAGCAAATCCCTTCTCTCTTTCATCATTCCTTGATCAAGATTATCTTTTTACACCAGCTGGAGAAGAAAGGGGTT
Source organism: Pinus albicaulis (assembly GCA_034641835.2). Lineage (NCBI taxonomy): Eukaryota > Viridiplantae > Streptophyta > Pinopsida > Pinales > Pinaceae > Pinus > Pinus albicaulis. The sequence continues at coordinate 11,921 of JAXQQM020081129.1, forward strand.
TCATGGGATTCCTTCATTAGCCATGCAGATTTCGCCACTGTCCCTCCTGTTCATGTGTCTCCTACTCAGCCTGTCCATCGCCCAGTGCCTTTGTCTAGTAGGCCTACCCCTAAAAAACTCAAGATGAACACTGGGCAGCCAAGTGAACAGGGAGAAGGAGAGGGCAGTGAACCACAGGGAGAAAAAGAAGTCAGTGAACAGCAGCAGTTGGAGATTAGTGAACAGCAGCAGCCAGATATTGAGGGACAGCAGCAGTTGGAGATTGATGAACAACAACAACTAGAGTTTGAAGATCAGCAGCAGCTACAGGTTGATGAACAGCAGCAGGTACAAGAAGAGGGACAACAACAGACAGAAATTGAAGAGCAGCAAGTTGAGCAAACAATTGAAGCGCCTTTTGAGCCACAAACTGGATAGGATGCTGAGGAAGGACAGCAAGTTGAAGCTGCCTCCTTGACAGTGACCAAAACTGTTCCTAAAGAGAGGAAATTGACCAAAAGGACAACTTCTAGCTTGCCAAGGAGAAAAAGCGCCAGATTAGCTTTCAAAGGCAAAAGCATAGTTGGGGAAAGTTCCAAGCATGGAGGTAAATCAGCTGTCATCCCTATCCCAAGCGATGACAGTGATAACGAGGCCCGCATCCTCGAAAACCTCCTCATTCACAAAGAAGGGCAAATTGAGGTGTTACAAGAAGACCTTCAAAGGGCGAGGAATTTCAACCATTTCTTGGAGGTTGAAAACAAACAAATGAAGTTTCATGCAGCTATCCATGAGGCAAGGGCGATCAAGTATAAGAAAGAGGCATAAAAGGCGCAAGTAAGAATTGAAGAGCTCATTGGCGAGTTTGATGATGAAGAGGAGGAAGACCAGCCTAGGCGAAAGAGGCCTAGGACCATCGGGCTTAGAAGAGCCTTGGAGAAACAGAGAGCAGAAGAACAAGCTCAATTCAAAGCCTTTCCTCTCACTGCCCTCTTTGAGCAGGAAATTGAGGAAAACAAGGAAGCATGGCTTGAGAGGGCTAACCAACATTTGGAAACAAAGCTTGAGAAGGCAAACAGGGATCTTGAGCTACAGAGAAAAAGGACTCTTCACTTTCAGAAGCTAAATCAGTTTGCCAGGCGAAAATTGAAGGTAGCACAAGAAAAATTGAAGAAGTTGAAGGAGAGGCGCCTAGCACGGAAAGAAGCAAAAAGCATATCAGCCCTCGATATTTTGGCTTCATCTTCGGAGCATGTTTCTATGGACCCTTGAGGGTCATGCATGCCAATTTTGGGCCTGTTTTGGAAACTTTTTGTTTTTTGGCATTTTTGGGGTTTTCGCCAAAAACTCATAAATGCGCCATTTCAGTTTGATGAGTCGTCAAGGGAGGAGGGTGATACCAATGGATTCCATAATTTCATGAGCAGCTCTCCAGCGATTTTCAGGGCATTTGAAGATCATTCGCCGCTCCAAATTGGCGAAAAACAGCCTCATTTTGCACATTCTGCCCGCCATATCAGCAGCCTGCTATTTTCTGGGTTTTTGCACACAGGTACAGTTTTGAGGGACTTTCAGAGATCAGATTGAGGTGATTCCACTTGCGTCGGAAATCAGACACAGAGAGCTTTCCAACGAGCCATCATGAGCCTCATTTCGACATTGGGAAGGCTTCCATTTGCATCCAGCAAGTCAGGGGACCTTTTTCAGGCATAAATATGAAGTATTTTTGTAATTTTTGAACTCCAAAAATCTGCTTTTCCCAAATGTGCGTTAAGCTATTTTTCTCATTGGGAAATCATGTAAAGTCAATATAATTTCCGTTTTTAGCAGTTTTTTAGATATTTAGTGGGATATTTTGTGCCTTGGGCTTTGCAAAGCCTCAAGGACAAGTTTAGATATTTTGACTTGGCCAATGGGATAGCTAGTTGCTCCATGAGGTTTTCCTCCCTCAAGCCTATTTATTCCATGGGTTTCATTGTAAATCAGAGGCTGAACTTGAGAGAAGAATGAATACATTGGTCATATGAGCTTTGAAGAATACACTTGTGTTATGATTTTTGGACTGCCTCTTGGATGCTTTTGAGGAATGATGAAGGATTGTTGATGGATTCCTTAACATGGTAGAATGGTATAGTGCTTCTTAATGTGTTTTGTCTTCTAGTTTTCATTCATAATCCATATTTCTTGCTGCTATAGATCAGTAGAGATTGATTTTGAGATATGCCCATGGAGGCACCTCAAAATCCCTGAATCTTCATAGCTTGATGTTTTCTTCTTCCTTAGTTATGCTAAAGAATTCTTAGCTGCTCTTTAGTAACTTAAGGTATTGTTGCTAAGTTTTATCCATAAGTTCTATGTATGTTGAGTAGGATGTATGGTTTTCCCTACCTACCTACAAGCTGCCCATAGTTCTGTCCATAAAACTTTCTCTTTGACTGATTTGTTGATCATCTTGTTGAACCAAGGAGGCCTAGTCCCGATCTAGCCCTTTGCCTAAAACTATGAAAACTGATTTGTCCAAGTGCCCAATGACTTAGAGACTATGTTTAGGCGTTCCAGCGTAGTTTATGAGTTGTTAGTTTGTCTTATGTGTTTTTCCCCAAAGTCTGATAGCCATTTCCCGAAGTTAGAGGGTCTTATACCTCTATGTATGGCTGGAATGTTTGATTTCTATGTATTAATTAGCTTATAGTTATACTTAGCATGATTAATGGCTTGCTATTACATTTTTATGTCTGCTATTAACTAGTTACACTTGAAATCCCTTGTCTTTCACCAACTTGTTGTCCACTTAATCCATTTTGCCCAGTTAATTACATTTGCCATTTCATACATTAGGCTCAATTGTGTTTTTAACCACCAACTTCTTTTCATTAGTTTTCTAGGCATTTTCATTTTAAACATAAAACTTCAAAAGACCAAAAACATCATAAATCAACATAAAAGACCAAAACATCACAAAAAAATACACACAACGCACTAGGAAACAAGCTCCTAGGTACATATGGTACATTTCAGTTCATCAGTTTACAAATCCTGGTTGACAATTAAATGAACTCAGTTTAGGAGACTAGATTGAGACACAACAACCCTCATTGAACTAGAAAACCTAAATAGAGCCAAAGTGCATGAAAACCTTGGAGTCTTGGCTGAGGCCTCTCAACAGGTGTCCAAAACCTCTTGAGGGGTCTCTCCACAAATTTTGAGGCAAATTGGACAACTTTTTGTTTTTTCCAAATTTTGACCCCTAGGAGCACAACACCCTAGGCGCTACGCACAAAATTGGTTTATCCTCAGCTCTCAAATTTTACATTTTTGGATTTTTCATATCACAAAAAGTATACTCACCAATTTCCAGATCATTTGGATCATTTTTACCCCCTCAAAAGGTAAAAAAACATCAAAAATTTAACCTTTCTGCCTCCTTTTCAGACCAGGTGTTACGCACAGAGCAGTGTTGGGGTATTTGATTTTTGAGTAGGTAAATGGCATCCACTTAGCGCAAATCAAACCTTTTTGGAAATAAGACTCATCAGGCTTTCCAATGACCCATCATGGAGCCAAATTTGGTGTCGGGAAGACCTCCAAAGAACTACTGCAAAAGGGCCAATTTCTGTGCTACGCACCTGGCATTTTTTCACTGTTTGACACAATGTGCTACGCTGCTGTAGATGACTGGGAAAAATGTGCATTTGGGAAGTTTTATCATGATTTTCAGCGCCTAAAATTCAATATAATTGCTATTTTGGGCTGGAAAAGATATTTGTAAGATATTTTTGTGCCTTGGGCCTTGCAAGGCCTCAAGGACAAGTTAGGATATTTATTTTTGGCCAATAGGATTTTAGATACTCTAGTAGGCTATCCTCTCCTTGTTTTTTTATATAAGGCATGAGGATTCATTGTAAACATTGGGAATTGATGTATTTAAGAGCAATACATGGTTTTATGAGCTTGGAAAAGAAATTGGTTTTATGAAGTGGATGAATGGCTTGTTTGGCTTGATGTTGGAGAAGCTTGTTTGTAGGATTCTATAGCTTGGTGAACGGTGATGTTTTCCTAACTTGTTAATGTTTTATTGTCCTCATTTTGTTTCAGTCTGCTTGGTTGCTATAGATTAGAAAATTATAGGTTGAGACATTCTCATGGAAGCACCTCAAACCTCCTGTTTGCTATAGCTTTGATGTTTTCCTCTTTTAGTCATCTTAAGGAATTCTTGACTGCTCCTTAGGCCCACTAAATTTTTTTTTTGTTTTATGAATGGTTATTATGCTAGCTTATAAATATTATTTATGGTATGCCTTGCTTATTTAAAGTTTTTAGAACCCTATCTTGAAGCTTTCCTATGGAATATTAATTGATTAGGTTAAGACAAAGAGGTCCCGTTTCGATCTTGCCCTTTGCCCATGCTTACCAACTTATTTCAAAGTTCCCAATAACTTGATATATGATGTTTAGGAGTTACCTCTCCATAAATTGAGTTGTTTGTATATCTTATGTGTTTTCTCAAAAGCTGAAGGTGAATTTCTAAAGTTAGGAGTTCTAATGCTTCTATGTTTCACCGGAATGTTCATCTTACATGTTTATCAGTTTGAGTATTGTTCATAGAGATTAATGGTTTGCCCTACCTCATGAGTTATTACTTCAGAATATATATGTTTAATACCTCTCAGTTTATTCCCAAACTTAATGTTTATTACACCTCATACATCACCTAAAGGATCCAAATCGGCCCTACAATACACTTTGTTTCATCATTTAGACACCCTTGAATTCATCTGACCCCATAGCCCTATTGATTTGATAACCTCTCATTCCACCTATCCTACTTAGTAATCTTACCCCAACCCAAAACAAACAAACAAAACTACACTTAAAAACTAGCCTAAAATCAATCATCCAAAGCAAACAAGTTCACATCCTTCGCATAATAGAGAGAGCCCTCTCTGAGTCCAGGAAGGCTAGGTCCTAAGACTCCAAAGACTGGTTTGATGTTACCCTATCATTTGGTTTAGCCAATATGCCAAATCATGGTACCCTAACATAATGGTGATCACGGTGGGACCTTTTGAGTTCATAACAATCTAAATACCCCTTAGGACTCCAAAATCCCTTCATCAAACAATATCCTATGATTTATAGCTACTTCATCACTATCACTAACACAATGGTGATCATAATGCAACCTCTGATGTTAGTGACAAACTAAGTATCCCTTAGGACATCAAAAACCTTCGTCAAATCATAGAGAACTTAACTAATAGCCTAAGAGTAGAATCTATCTTTTTCACCATCCTAGCAAAATGATGAATCAGCTATAGGACACCCTTACACACCTTAAGGGTTGCATATAGAAGCTTAGAAAACCCTAAAACATCTCTTGATTGGCTTTTTTTTTAGTATTGGTGGTGGACCATAGACAACATATCTTCAAAACAACTAAAAATATCCACCTGGCGACTCCACTAAGCCTCCAGTAGGCCTCCTAAATTTACTAATGTCCTTAGGCTCCTAAAGGATTGTGCCGAAACAACCTTAGGAAATCTAGAACCTTAGTCACACACTGTGCGAGTTTGATAGCACCTAGAGAGGCCATCCTTCCGAAAGCAGTGATAAACTTTCAGCCTCTCTAAATTTTGAATTTGAAATCTGGCTTGGTGAAGAATCAATTCCAGATCTCATTTGGACCCAAACCCTCCTACTGTAGTTGATGACCCAGAAAGGATTTTGTGGCAAACTTCTGAAACTAGAAACTTAGCTACTAATAGGACCATTCATAAAGAAATCTTTGTACCTGAACATCTTACAGCATTGCAAGATCCCCAATTTGATTTGTGCCATACAAAAAACCTTTTTAGGATCAAGTCACAAAGTAGGATCAACCATACCGACCTTGAGCCCATAGACTTGCAACAGAGTCTTAACAGAGAAGCTTCGCCTTCCACACCACCTGATTTCCAACTTCTCCACCACTTCGGCTCTTTTCACCCCAAGTCTTCTTAGAATTAGTTTACTGGTCCAAGTACTTCCGCCACATCCATTCACAACACCACTGTGCAAACCACTCCATCTCATAGCACAAATCCTATAATTGTAAATCCACCACTAGCCCCTACCATGGCAGCATGGTATGCGCCCCTTGTGTTACCACAACCATTAGTGCCTTTGCCAAATGATTACCAATCCAGAATCCCACACTTGACTGGTGCTGAATCCACTACTTCCCAATAGCATGTATATAGAATGAATGATGCCTTTGACTACATGGAATTAGAAGAGGAAACCATGAAGATGAGGATGTTTGCCCAAAGCCTAGGAGGAGAAGCTAAGAAATGGTTCAAAAGCCTGACTCCCAACAACATACATGATCTCCCTTTACCTTTACAAAACTTTCATAAACAAATGGGAAATCAAGAAAAAAACGCTTCAGATCCTCTCAGAATATAGAAATCTTAAAAGAAACACGGGGGAAAGTGTCCAAGACTATTGCACTAGGTTCAATAGTGTTTACAATGCACTACCTCCAAACATGAAACCCCCATTAGGCCTAGACTTAGCTAAATTCCCAGAGGGTTTACACCCCGACTTGGCCTATCAACTAAGAGAAAGAGAGCCCCTAACCTTAGAAGACATGCAAAAGGGAGCTATAAGTGTGGAGGCCAACTTGATTGAAAAAATATCTAGGCTAAGATAAGAAAAGAGGGTAACCTACAAAGATGACACCATGCCCTCCACCTCCTCATCTAATTCCAAGATTGACAACCTCCTTAGGACCATGGAAAGAATGATGGAGAGAATAAGCATAAATGAAAGAGCACCCCCTAGGGACAACCAATCAAATCCCCAAAACATAAACCAGAATTAGAACTTTAGAAGAGACCCACCCCAAAACAGATCAAGGGAAAATGATCAACAAATAAGGCCACCCTTCCAAGATAACTCTGTTGACGAAGGGGATATTGAAAAACTAGATGAAAATCATCTAAAATTAATAGGCTCTGAAAGTGAGGGTGATGTTTTTCTCACAGAATAAGAACAAGGTTTTTTCTCCTCAAACCAAGATGAAACAAGCTATGATGATTTCGAAGACCATGAATTGGGATTAGAAAATGCCATAATGGAAGTCCATAGGAAATATGATCTTAGGAGTAAGAAAAACCAAGACAACTCCAGGAAAAACAACTCAGACACTGCTGTTAAGAAAACTCCCGAAAACATTCTTAAAAGAACAGCAGACAATAACAATACCATGGCTAAGAAAACTAATCCTAACAAAGACAAAACCTCTACTAGTGGCCCTTAGAAAACTTTATTGACCAAAGCCCTGAATCAAAATCAACAAATTAAAAATGTGGAAAAATTTATGGCTGATAAAACTGATGTAAATATGTCCAAAACTCAAATACAGTTTTGAAGGAGAGATCACTAAAATCAAAATAACCATCCCTCTCACTAAACTGGTAGCTCAGGATATGTACAAATCTCAAGTTCTAAAAGTTCTAAACGTAGGGAATGATACCAATACTTTGAATCTGACAGATGATAATCTAGAGCTGTTGTTTGGACCCGAAGTAGATGGAAAATGCAAATAAGGAGCCATTCCCCCATTCTATGTCAGCCTAAACATACACGACAAAATCCTGCATGATGCCATGCCAGACTCTGGTGCTTCTCACAACCTCATGCTAAAGGTAGTGATGGAAAGATTAGGCCTAGAAATAACTAGACCCTACAAAGATTTGTATTCCTTCGATTTAAGAAGGGTTAAGTGCTTGGGCCTGATCAAGGACTTATGTGTCAATCTGACACAAATCCCTGCTAAGAGCTTGGTCATGGATATAGTCATGGCTGAGATTCCCCCCAAATATGGCATGTTGTTATCTCGATCTTGGGTAGCTAAACTTCTTGGGAACCTCCAACTTGACATGTCTTATGCTACCATCCCAATTTTCAACCAAACGAGGAGACTCTATTGGGAATCTCACATGAAGTATATGGTAAGTAGCCTAGATAGACCCAACAACACCCCTATCTATTCCATTCATTCAGATTTGGATTCATTCATCTTGTATAATTAAAGTTACCTTGATGAGCAAGTGAATGAAAATTGTGAAGATCTAGGCACTTTACAACAATCGGATTAGTCCCTCTATAATGAGCTCGACAGTCAAAACTATCACGATCTTGAAACACCACAAGAATATAAAACTAAAATTGATTTCCTACAAATTGAAAATAAAATGTTAGAAAAAAAAATTAGTTTAGAACAGGAAACAGGTTGCTCAAAAGAAAAACAAACCACAAAAACACAACTTCTTCCTTTTGCCAATCCATAAGAAATGAAATACCCTCACAAAACAAAAATCATCTAGAACAAGATAGTCTTTTGTTTTTACCTTACCTGGATATTTCATCATTCAAGAATTTCTCCTTTTCAAAAGGGTTGTCAATTTCCACAAATATTGTTATAGATCCCAAAGAAGTCTTTACTAAAGCTAATATAGAAAAAGATAGCATGGGTAAACTTAGGAAGCCTGAAATGGTTATGTTGTCTAAAATTTTATCACTACACACAAGACAAAGAAATGCAAGATTATGATTTTTTTTTCAAAATGCTAGTATATATATGGAGGCCAGTTCAAAACATTGTGACACAGACACCATTCTAAGAAGCTTCCCTTTCAAAAAAGACCACAAAAACCTTGAACAATTAATGTCTTTTAAAAGGAAAGCAAAAGGGCATAGGTTTTGTATAGACTTTAGGTACCAGGATCAACCCTTCAAAAGGAAAAAATACCTTTTTACCCAAAAAGATCATACTTCACAAAGGGTAAGGTTTTCTAACCAAATCTCATTGCATGGTAGTTTTTCAGGTTACCATCAGGAGATACCACTTCAGATAAATCAGCTCCAAGACTTCTTCAAGTTTACAAGAAGCAGTTACAGACTTAAACAAATGCTTCTCGGGTTGAAAGACACTGGAGACACCTTCCAAAGAACTATGTTTCAAGTTTTCAATTTCTTCACTATGATATACATTGATGACATCATCATTTGTTTTAAAAATGATAAAGAATACCCTTTTTACATAAAGAAAATCTATAACAAAAACAGGTATGGGAATCAAGAGTCAAACAAGAAGCATCAAGGTGAACATAAGTTGTTTGAAAAATCTTGGAAAAATCCTTATACCATGTTTTTAAATGAAAATGACTATGATCTCTATTCCAAAAAACTGAATGGACAAAAAGTGTTAGGAGATCCTTTTGAAGATAGGATGCTCAAGTACCACTGCTGCAAAGATTCCTAGCTTTAATTTTTTACTCATTGTACATACCATGGTTTGAAGAAAATATCAAAAATAAAGAAAACACAAAAACATAGAAAAAATAGAAAAGAGGGCAGATTCTAAATAAAAGGTACAACCCCATACCCAAAAAATAGTAATACGAAAAGTGTGCGAGTCTAAATGCCACTACTGGTGCAAAAAGAATGCCTTGTTCAGTCATCTAGCCTAATCATGGCTGAACATGTTTTAAATTTATTGTTGATAAGTTAGTGAAAAGAATCTTTGATCCGGATTTATGCAGGAACGCAACAGAATAAACACATAACCATAAATACAGAGATACAGCGGAAATAACACTTCATTTCATTAATATCAAAGAACTGAAATTTGCTTACAGATAGAATGGAAATAAAACTAGCTAGGGCACTGGTAGATATCTCTGAGAAGAGATGTGGCGGCTACAGGCCTCTGAACTGCATTAAAATGAGGCTTGAGGGCCTATTTATTATTGAGAAACAATAGAGGACCCTAAACATCCCAAAAACCTAACCCTAGGAGATGAAGCGCCAAAACTATGGGCCCCGTTTGGGTAAATTGGTGTTTCAACTTCCCAGGGACGTAACTTTGGCATACTATCTCCGTTTGATGCACATGATACATCATTAGAAAGCTCTATCCGAGGACTACAGCTTTCAGGACGAATTTGATGATCAAATTCGTTGGCGCTTTGATACCCAAAAAACGTCGTTTAGGGCCTCAAAACGGCTCCGGAAGTTCAGGACCCGAAAAACTGCTAAAAATAGTAAGTTATGCCGAAACTGAAAAACTGAAAGAGGCAATGGTGGGGGGCCAAGTGGAATAGGTGGGTGGCCACCAATATCCACCTGGATCATTCCTCCCCCCTTAGGAAGCAATGGTCCCCATTGCGTTAAGTTCCTCCATGAGACGAGGAATTTTCTGCTGAACTTGGTCCCTAGTGAACCACTTTCCTTGGTGCAGGAGTTGGCCAGCTTTGACAATCTGATACAGTTGGATCCTCTGTTGGCGAGTGTTCTTAATTTTCATGTCCATAATACAATATGTGGTGGCCTGTTCCATGCAGTCTGGGTTTAACTCTGTTGGTGTGAGTTGTTCTGCAATGTCCGAAGTGTCCAGTAGAGGTGGGAAGTAAGGACGAAGGCGATCCACATTGAAGACTGGGTGTAGACCAAGGAATGGTGGAATACTAAGCTCAAAATCATTGTTCCCTACAGCCTTGGTGATGGTGTACGGCCCGTATCGGAGCGGGCGAAGCTTGCGGTGAGGTCCAGTGAGGCGCTCCTTCTGCAAATGCAGCCATACTTTGTCGCCCACCTGGAAGTTGTGTGGCACCCGGTGTTGATCATGGTGCTGCTTGTACTTTGCATTGGCTCTGTCCAATATATCATGAACTTGTTGGCGGATGTGTTGAATGCGCTCGATGAAGCTACTTGCTTTATCAACTTCAGACTGGACGTGCGCTGAATCGGCTTGAGCAGCTGCAAATGGCATGGCTACGTCAATGGGACATAGTGGCTGGAATCCCAAGCCCACCTGAAAGGGGCTATGGCCAATTGAACTGTGGAGAGCCCGGTTATAACTATGGTGTACATAGGGGAGGCTCTCGTCCCATGTGCGTGGATGCTTTGAATTGTACATGCGCAGAATGTGTACAATCATTATGTTGACGACCTCTGTTTGGCCATCTGTTTGGGGATGGAAAGCTGTGGACTTGGTGAGCTTTGTGTCCATCATTGACCAGAGGCTGGACCAAAATGTGCTGAGGAACCTGCTATCTCGATCTGATATGATAGACTGTGGGATCCCAAAGTGCACCCATACTTGTTCAAAGAAGAGTTTAGCAGTAGCTTCTACTGTGATATTCTTCTTACAGGCCGCCATAATGGCCATCTTCGAGAATCTGTCAACAACCACGAAAACACAGTCATTGCCATTCTTAGTAGAGGGCAGGCCGACATGTAATCCATGGAGATGGATTCCCAAGGTCGACTAGGGGTAGGTAGTGGAGTATATAGGCCTTGCTTCTTGATGGTCGGTTTGGCAATGGCACAAGCAGTGCAGGATCTGATGTGCTTCTCGACATCCTTTCGAAGGTTCGGCCAATAGAAATACATCTGTAGTATTGCTACTGTTTTCTCGACCCCGAATGCCCAACGAATCGACTGTAGTGTGCTTCCCATATCATCTTGGCATGCTCGCTTGAAGGAACACAAAGGTGTCCCAGGTGACATAAAAGTGCATCTTGGAGGTGAAAATTTGGAACTTGCGTAGCCCCCAAGAGTGCCTTGTAAGTGTGGCCGAATTCTGGGTCACTCTCATAGAGAAGCGGCCAATCAGAAGTCTCGTGCCCACAAGAGTTGAGCACGGTGGTGAGCGCCATGATCGGTGGTCGGCTGAGGCAGTCTACAACATTATTGGTGCTACCCTTCTTGTACTTGATGTTCAAATGAAATTGTTGCAGATATGTGGACCACTTCTGATGGCGATCATTCTGCAACTTCCCTTGTGTCTGTATGAACTGCAGGGGCCGGTGGTCTGTGTGGATGATTGTTTCCTTCCCCAAAATGTAATGCTTCCTATGTCGACAGGCTTGCACAATGGAATACATTTATTTGTCATAGGTGGGATACTTGTGAACTGTCTCAGACAATGTCTCACTGTGATATGCCACTGGATGTCCCTGTTGAGTAAGAACTGCCCCAATAGCATAGTAAGAGGCATCTATCTTGATCTCAAATGGCTGCTGCAAGTCTGGTAAGGTGAGCACTGGGGCAGAACAGAGGTGATTTTTCAATTCTTTGAATGCCTTCTGTTGAGGTTCCAACCAAAATAATTTTGCTCTCGCTCCTCCTTTGGTGACTTGACTCAAGGGCCAAGTGATATGAGAGAATCCCAACACGAATCTACGGTAGAAATTACCAATACCCAGAAAGATGTGAAGCTCTGTTATAGTAGTCGGGGCTGGCCAATCCCGAATGACTTGGATCTTGGCTGGATCCACATGCACCCCCCTTTCATCAATAATGTATCCTAGATATTGAACCTGGGTCATGCCAAACGTGCACTTCTCCAAATTGGCACACAACTTGTGTTACCGCAGTGTTTGGAGGACTTGTCGGATGTGGTGAAGGTGCTCTTCCCAAGTCTTGCTGAAGATCAGAATGTCATCCAAGTACACCACTACAAATGAGTTGGTGAATGGCTGCAAGATGTCGTCCATCATCCTCATGAAGGTTGCGGGAGCATTCGTCAACCCGAAAGGCATGACCAGCCATTCAAAAAGGCCTTCCTTAGCCTTGAAGGCAGTCTTCCACACATCAGAGGGTTCAATTGGTACTTGGTGATACCCAGACTTCAGGTCGATCTTACTGAAATATTTTTCACCTTGGAGTTGGTCCAGAAGGTCATCAATCCGTGGGATTGGGTACCTATTCCGGACAGTGATCTTGTTCAGCGCCCGATAGTCAATACAGAGTCTCCACGTCCCATCCTTCTTCTGTACCAACATGATCGGGCTCCCACGGGGCGATGAACTTGGTCTAATGTGACCTTTCTGCAACAGCTCCTGAATCTGCCTCTTGATTTCATCATTCTCCAGAACAGAGCGCCGATAGATCGGTCCATTGGGTAGCGACGCACCTGGGGTCAGATCAATCGGGTGCTTGACCTGACAGTGCAGAGGAACCCCTGTGGGTGAGGTGAAGATGTCCCCGTACTCCTCCACAACCTTATCCATTTGTTGTTGTCGTGCAGAGGGGCCCTGTCTGGAGGTCGCGGCCACAGTCTTCTTCTTGCCCTGGGGGCGGATCATCAGGAAAATGAATTTCCTAGTTTGGGAAATGAGCTTATTGCATTATTTTGCAGTAACCAAAGAGATAGCCATAGGAGGTGGTACCTCTGGTATCCTGTACAACTTATTTCCCAAAGTAATAATAACAGCACGAGGTCGAGACTCATACACAGCATGACGCTTCCACAAGTATGGTTGTCCTAATAATACATCAGAAATATCAATAGGAGCAACGTCACATAATACCTCATCCGTGAAGGGCTTGATGCTATAGGGAAGGCGGCACAGCTGGCTGACGCGGAGATCTAGTCCTTGGCGAAGCCACCCGATGGTGTATGGATGTGGGTGAGCTGTGGTCGACAAGCCCAACCACTTCACGGCGTCTGCTGAAATGAGGTTCTTTTGGCTCCCATTGTCGAAAATGAACTGTACAGGGGAGCCCTTTACCCACATCTGGGAGTGGAAGAGACGTTCCTCCTCCTCTGGATCTTCTGGTTCCTCCTTCTGGACCTTTGTAGTGGCAATAGTGGCGTTGGGCTCCGCATCAATAATCTGTTTCCCTTTTTCATTCCCCTTTTTAGGTTTTGATTCGGAGTCGGAGCATGCATCTGACTCAGAAGCCCTCATCTCGGCCACTAGCTACTGCTTGGCCCGACACTCACTTGTGTTGTGAGTGGAGCTCTTATGGAACTCACACCACTTTCCCGTGTCCTTCTTTGGCTTTACGGTGTTGTTATTTTCTTGTGGCTTTGACGGGTTGTCTTTAGCCGCCATGCTCTGTCCTTTGTTCTGCGGTTTGGAAGCACCTTTTCCTTGCTTTTGATTCACAGATCCAAAGTCTCGCTTCTTGTGTTTGAATTTCTGCTCAATCTTGGCAGCATACCGGTATGCCGTACCAAGCGAGGAGATGTCGAGGAACTCCATTTCCTCCTGAATGTATCTGTGCAGACAGCTGCGATACTTTAGCACCAAATGTTTCTCTAAATCTTTGATACCCAACGTTGTGCGCAAGGTATGGAACAGATTCGTCAGCTCGTGCACATCTTGATCCCTTTGTTGTCGCAGCGTGGTCCATTGTATGTACTTGTCCTCATAGCTCCCCACGGGATAGTACTGTTCCTTGACGGCGTCTCGGAAAGAATTCCAAGTTGGTACGTCCGAGAACAGAGAGGGTTCTGTCTGGTCCTTGTTCTCACAGTAGGTTTCCCACCAGTCCTTAACATGGGGGGTAGCTTTGAGGAGTGCAAAAATAATCTTCTCCCGGTCTGAAAAGTCATGAACAGAGAAATATCCTTCTAATAGATTCAACCATCTATCTACGGCATCTGCGTCTATTTGGCCCTCAAATATGGGAATGTCAAAATTTACTTGTACCTTAAAGGGAGTCGCAACTCCAGAGTGGCTACTGGATGCAGATGCGCCGCCGGTGGGCAGCCGTTGAAGGATCTGAGCAAAGCTATCCATCATCGCGTTCCTTTTTTTTTCGAGGGCCTCCTCGAGCAATATTTTGATAGGATCTCCTGCTCCCTCATCTTTCTTTTCGTCCCCCATGGGCGTCCGTCGAGGTTTGCGAGGCTGATCTTGCAAAGGTTCCACTAGATCAAGCCCTAGCTCCTTATACCCCGACCTCGTTGGGGACATGCAAAGAAGGATCGAGAAAAAGCAGACCGCTCTGATACCACTGATCCGGATTTATGCAGGAACGCAACAGGATAAACACATAACCATAAATACAGAGATGCAGCGGAAATAACACTTCATTTCATTAATATCAAAGAACTGAAATTTGCTTACAGACAGAATGGAAATAAAACTAGCTAGGGCACTGGTAGCTATCTCTGAGAAGAGATGTGGCGGCTACAGGCCTCTGAACTGAGTTACAATGAGGCTCGAGGGCCTATTTATTATTGAGAAACAATGGAGAACCCTAAACATCCCAAAAACCTAACCCTAGGAGATGAAGCGCCAAAACTATGGGCCCTGTTTGGGTAAATTGGTGTTTCAACTTCCCAGGGACGTAACTTTGGCATACTATATCCGTTTGACGCACATGATACATCATTAGAAAGCTCTATCCGAGGACTACAACTTTCGGGGCGAATTTGATGGTCAAATTCGCTAGTAAAACGATGCCCAAAAAACGTTGTTTAGGGCCTCAAAATGGCTCCAGAAGTTCAGGACCCGAAAAACTGCTAAAAATAGTAAGTTATGCCGAAACTGAAAAATTGAAAGAGACAATGGTGGGGGGCCAAGTGGAATAGGTGGGTGGCCACCAATATCCACCTGGATCAATGTTGGTAAAATAATTGAAGCTTGACTTGTTGAAGAAAATAGATTAGGAAAGAAAGATACTGGTTCCACATGCTTAAAATAGAACCAAGGAGAAAAATAGTGATGAATAGCAAAGTATGTATCTTATGCCCTGATTTTTCTAGTCTTATTTTGTACAAAAAATAACTTTTGTGTGCAGCGTGTTGTTATGCCACAAACCCATGATAAATCAGATTATCTAATCCTGATTTAGTCATGTTTTCAATTTCATGTTTTTGAGTTTAGAGAATGAATTCTGTCATACTGCTTAATCTTGACAGACAAATAGAATAGGTAGGGAATAAAAGGAGTTCATTAGCCTAATCTAAACTTCAGGAAGAGATAAGTGTAGAAGTAGATAGTTTGTTTTTTGCTTTCAAAATAAAAATGTCAATGGGTTTGCTAGTTCAGGTGCACCCAAGGAAGAAAAAATGTTAGGCGAATAGGTCGGGTAGGTAAAAGTGAAGTTGAGCTCATCATGTTTTTAGATTTTCAAAATCACTACTTCAGGGAAAGTAGCAACAAAAGAAAGAAGAAAACATGCCCAATGGATGAGGCACTGGTCTTCATAAGCCAGAGATCTAAAATTCTGGACACCTCCTAAAAAGGAGCTGCCCTCCCCACATTGAGCCACTGTTAGTCATCAGTAATTTTTACTTGTTTAGATGACTAAATTCTTTATCCTGGATTTCTAGAAATAAAATTCAAGAATCATGTGAGTTCTAGAAATCTCCTCAAAGAGAAAATTTTCACTATCCTGCTTCCCTGTCAAAGCATGGCCAATCTATCGCCCAGATAAGACCAATGTCCATCAATCTAACTATGTTTGCGACCTCTGCCTATAACACTCTATCTCTTTTTTCCTAATCCCTCTACTTTCACACCTTGTTTGGCCAAGTAAACCAACTTTTTCCCCTACTCACCAAGCGCCTCAAGCAATTGTGATTTCAAAACTCCATTTCTAAAGCCCTCTAAAGTAAACAAATTTTTCTAGTTGTCTAGGATGATAGTGCATAATAGAGTGTCAAAAACCCTGTCTTCTCATCCAAACCCTAATTCAAGTTTTCAGTCAAAAAACCTATTCCAAGGACATTACAGTAAGTCAAATAGGGTCACCTAGGTTATGCATTATCATGGTTCTAAATTCACTGTTTCCACTGATATTCAAAGGTGAAGTCAGGAGAACACAGGAGTGAAGCTTATCATTTTCCAAAGAATATCAAAGACCTACAAAGATACCCTCTTTCTCAAGAAGTAAGCCTGCAAAGGAGAAATTTATCATGTTCAAGAATTTCTATAGGAATGTTTTGTAAATGGTCAACAGTAGAAACAGAGCCAAAGAAGAAGGCCTAAAAAACTTATAGAGGCATCCATAGCAGGTGGTAAGATAGAAACAGGCTTAATTTTACAAGGAAGATCATGATATCATGAGAGATTGTTATGAAGTGCTGCCCATCAAAAGGTCCATGCAGGTCCTGAAAGACAGTGGCACATAAGCAACACTGTACATTAATAAAAAAGATCATTAACAATTGTTTGGCCTCAAGCATGAAACTGGTAGAGGGACAACTGCCCTTTGACTATATTCCTGCAAAAATTACCAAAAAGTTATCAAATTAGCCATGAGGTAAGGTAAAAGAGGAGGATCATCATAAGAGGACCATTAGTAGCAAGAAGAAAACAACAGGTATGTGTTTAATGAGAATCAAGCTTCATGGTTGTTTTGACCAAGCAAAAATAGCAATGGTAAGGTTATAAAGGCAAAGAACCCCTAAACCCCTTCAAATGATCATTGAAGGATTTTTAGACATAAATATTGAGTTTGATAAGTGTCTCTTTAAGAACTTAAGAGATAACATTGTTTGTTTTTCTAAAGTATCAAAAAAACTTAGAAGCTTGGGAGGATAGACAAAGCTGGTCAAAATAGTGACAAAGAAATCGCCTTCATCATAACAAATGGTTTCAAGGGTTTTCAAGCTACCTTATAGGATTTGGCAAACAAGAAATAACTCCACCTTAGCAAAAGGTAAAATCAGAGGTTTTAAAAAAAATATCAAGAAGGGCAGACATGAAGATCAAATACACCAAAGGTATAAATATGATGAAGAGTATCAGCAGGAAGAGGGAAGAAATATCAGTCAAAGGAAAAAATGGCCTGTATGAAAAAATTTGATGTATACAAGTGATAAAAAGCATAAAGAGGTTCACTGTTTGAAATGGTTTAAAGCCATTGGTTAAGATTTGGTTGAAGGGTTGTGTTAGCACAAGAGAGACACTGAAAGGGCTCCCAGCACAGAAAGGAAAATTGTTTTGCCAAAACATCTCCTATAGGACCAAAAAAGGCTAAAAACACAGTGAGAAAAAGCAAAGAAAAATGAACCTTATAAAAGTGGGTTTTGGACATCTAATCATTTTCAAGAAGAAATATAAAGTCTCCTCAACCTCTCTCAAAATTCATTTACCCCTACAGACAAGAGAGTGCCATTGGAAGCGATTTTGGAGGGTTTTGAGCAAACTCTGAAGAAGTCTACAAGCACTACACACCTAGTTCTCAGTGATACACATAGGCAAGGCAGCCACAGTGTTATTTTACACTGCACTATACGCCTAGATCCCGGTGCTACACACTTGGGCTGGTGTTACGCACAAACACAACAGAGTGCCCGAAACTGCCCGTCGGCCACCACTGCTACGCTCCTGAAGGCGTGATTGGCCCATCTCCGGCCCGTTACGCACCAGCGCTATGCTCCTGAAGGCTCGACTGGCCCATCTCTGGCCTGAGCTAACCTGGCGCTACGCACTGGTGCTACGCACAGGCACTACACACAAATGCTACAAACAGACAAAGTTTGTCTAAATTTTCTAAAAGGAGTCAAAAATTTGGTTTTTCGCCTCCAAACTTTCTTGGCCCCCACTTGTTAATCACCAAGTTAACAAAATCACCAAGTTAACCTAGCTAGAGTGAAATTTGAACTCTCATTTGAATCCATTTCCAAAGAAACAGGTATACCAGACATTGGTGAGATATGGTTTAAAAAAAAGAAGTTGGAGTTGAGCTATTATGAGCCCTACCTCAAACCAAGCTTTCAACAAGGTTGCAAGGCTGTTTTTCCTTTTTCCCACTTGCTAGAGAGGTATGCCTTACTGATGAAGAAAATTATCAGATATTTCACTTGTGAGGGGAGATACTCCAGGATTTACTCATATCATATAAGGTTACTAATGCACTTCACTAAAGTAAAAATGATGAACCTACCATACTACCTTTTCTGGAGCATTGACAAGATGGCCTCACTTGTTAAGAAAAGAAGCTATGACTGCCAAATGCCGAGCCTTTTCCACCACTCCTTGATCAAAATGATTGTCTTACACCAGTTGGAGCAACAAGGAATCCCTTGGGAAGTCTTCATCTCACATAATGTGTTTACAAACCCCCAAGCCTTCATTCAGCAGAATCTACCCTCCACTTCACAACCACCTACCTTCACTCCTACATCATCTCTACCTATTCCTTCTCCACAAAGAAATTCACCTCCTATCTCTTCTCCTAATGTACCAAGTGAAGAAGATGACAATGGCTCTAATGAAGAGCAAACAGATGATAATAATGAGGAAGAGGACAATGAGTTAGAAACTGAGGAGGATGAAGAAAACAAAGAAGAAGGAAATGAGTTAGAAACTGAGGAAGATGAAGAAGATGAAGGAGAGGATAGTAGTGAGTAGGAAAGTGATAATAGCCACAACAAAAAAGAAAGTGATGACAACAAAAATCAGGAGAAATATGCAGATGAGGCAAAGTTTGAAAACATTGAGGCAAATGCAGAGCTTGATAAAGATGATGAAAGTGATGAAAATGATGAAGATTATGGGATATAAATAGAGTTTAAAGAAGAAGAACAACAAAATGATGATGATCAAGAAGAGGAAGCTTTTCAAGAGGGAAACAGTGAGTAAGAAAACAGAGTTGAAATCAGTAAGCCCCATAATGAGCAAAAGGGCCAGAACAATGGGTCTTATGATGAAGAAGATGACACTGAAAACAAATATGAAGACAGTGGGGAGGAGGCATATGAAGGTAATGAAGATAATAACCAAAGAAATGATGAATTTGAGCATGAAAGTGAAACCAATCACAGTGACAAAGGTGCTGAAATAAATGCATAAAATGACAGAGAAGAATACTTCAGTGAAGGGCAGAGCCAAAATGAGGTAGGTGAAGAGGGTAGTGGTCAGTCTGAGAGTCAATATGATAGTGAAGAAAATAGTGAGAAAAGCAAGGATGATGATGAGGTCAAAGGTCAAGAAATCAATAACCCTATGGAGCATCAAGTGACTCATGAAAGCCATGATAAAGATGAAAAATCTTGTGGCACCTCCAAAGGTAAAAACACCATCATCAATCCACTCACATGCACCTATCACAGAGGCAGAGTATATGTGTTTTCTATCTCAAAAAGGCAAATGGTGATCTCTCCTTCAGCAATCAAGCATCAAGACAAAAGAAAGGGAAAGATGGAAAAAGGTGAGCAGAAGGTACAAGTAAGAAGGAGCGAAAGGATCAAGAAGACTTCTCAAGGGCCTCAATTCATTGATCTAGACAGTGAAAATGAGGACCAAGAGATGAAAACTAGGTTGCTCCTCTTGGAAAAAGATGCACAGCTTCAGGAATGGGAAAGGGAATTTGATATGGCTCAAAGTTTCATCCACTATTACAAAGAGGAACATAAGCATTTCAAGGAGGTCAAGAGGGGCCTTGCCCTTCAAAATAAAATGACAAAAAATTATGCAAGGAAAAGCATGCTTGCTATTGCCAAGCTAAAGAAGGCCCTCATTAAACTAGAAAACCTAAAAAGAGCCAAAGTGCATGACAGCCTTGGATTCTTGGCTGAGGATTCTCAACAGGTGTCCAAAACCTCTTGAGAGGTCTCTTCACAAATTTTGAGGCAAATTGGACAATTTTTTGTTTTTTCCAAATTTTGACCCCTAGGAGCGCAACACCCTAGGAACTACGCAAAAAATTGGTGCATCCTCAACTCTCAAAGTTTACATTTTTGGATTTTTCACATCACCAAAAATCTACTCACCAATTTCCAGATCATTTGGAGCATTTTTACCCCCTCAAAAGGTCAAAAAACATAAAAAATTTGACCCTTTTGCCTCCTTTTCAGACCAGGTGTTACACACATAGAGGTGCTGGGAGATTTTATTTTTAAGCAAGAAAATAGCGTCCAATTAGTACAAATCAAACATTTTTGGAAAATATACTCATCAAGCTTTCCAATGAGGCATCACGGAGCCAAATTTGGTGTCGGGAAGACCTCCAAACGACTACTGCAAAAGGGCCTATTTCTGCGCTACGCACCTGGCATTTTTTCACTGTTTGACACAATTTGCTACGCTCCTGTAGATGACTGGGAAAAATTTCCGTTTGGCAAGTTTTCTCATGCTTGTTAGGGCCTAAAATTCAATATAATTTTTATTTTGGTCCGGAAAAGATATTTGTAGGATATTTTTGTGCCTTGGGCCTTGCAATGCCTCAAGGACAAGTTAGGATATTTCTTTTTGGCCAATAGGCTTCTAGATGCTCTAGTAGGCTCTCCTCTCCTTTTTTTTTATATAAGGCATGAGGATTCATTGTAAACATTGGGACTTGATGTGTTTAAGAGAAATACATGGTTTATGAGCTTGGAGAAGAAATTGGTTTTATGAAGTGGATGAATGGCTTGTTTGGCTTGATGTTGGAGAAGCTTGTTTGCAGGATTCCATAGCTTGGTGAATGGTGATGTTTTCCTAACTTGTTAATGTTTTCTAGTCCTCATTTTTTTTCACTCTGCTTGGTTGCTATAGATCGGAAAATTATAGGTTGAGACATGCTCATGGAAGCACCTCAAATCTCATGTTTGCTATAGCTTTGATGTTTTCCTCTTTTAGTCATCTTAAGGAATTCTTGACTGCTCCTTAGGCCCACTAAAACTTGCTTTTTTTCATGAATGGTTATTATTCTATCTTATAAATATGATTTATGGTATGCCTTGCTTATTGAAAGTTTTCAGAACCCTATCCTGAAGTTTTCCTATGGAATATTGATTGATTAGGTTAAGACAAAGAGGTCTCGTTTCGATCTTGCCCTTTGCCCATGATTACCAACTTATTTCAGAGTTCCCAATAACTTTATATATGCTGTTTAGGAGTTCCATCTCCATAAATTGAGTTTTTTTTTTATCTTATTTGTTTTCCCAAAAGCTGAAGGTGAATTTCTGAAGTTATGAGTTCTAATGCTTCTATGTTTCACTGGAATGTTCATCTTACATATTTATCAGTTTGAGTATTGTTCATAGAGATTAACGATTTTCCCTACCTCATGAGTTATTGCTTCAGACTATATATGTTTAATACCTCTTAGTTTATTCCCAAACTTAATGTTCATTACACCTCATACATCACTTAAAGGATCCATTAACCTTGCTAAATCGGCCTTGCAATACACTCTGTTTCATCATTTAGACACCCTTGACTTCATCTGAACCTATAGCCCTATTGATTTGATAACCTCTCATTCCACCTATCCTACTTAGTCATCTTACCCCAACCCAAAACAAACAAACAAAACTACACTTAACAACTAGCCTAAAATCAATCATCCAAAGGGAACAAGTTTGCATCCTTCGCATAATAGAGAGAGCCCTCTCTGAGTCCAGGAAGGCTAGGTCCTAGGACTCCAAAGAATGGTCTGATGTTACCCTATCATTTGGTTTATCCAATCTACCAAATCATGATACCCTAACATATTAGAAAATCCCTTTCTTGCTGAGAGGGAGTGTTGAAAATGGCACCAAGAAAGGCTTCTAATTTAATTTTCCCTTGAATTAAATTAGAAGAAAATTGTAATTCCACATCACATAAAATATTGTACAAGTTAACTAAGTTATGATGACTTAGTTGGCTCAGTTAATTCAAGTAGAGGGTCAAACTATAGGCATGTAGAGTGTCTCCTACATTATAGGAGCCATGGTTGACGTTATTTTGAGTTGTAATTAATTAACTTAGTTTAGCTGAGCTAAAGTCAATTTAACTAGTTCTAACTGATGGAGGAATTGGAGAGAGGTCAAAGTGTGAAAATTGGATTTAATTCACATGAAATGATCAATAACTGATAATTCACTCATAAATAACTCATGCATGTCATTTATGAGAAAGATCCTGTTGAGATTGGAGCTCAAGGGAAGTGTACTATAAGTTGTATAATTATCCAGATTGTACGAGTGGTGCATGTAGTAAGAGGAAGGCCCCTAATGGATTGTGCAGTATGGATTGGTAATTTCCCTAATTAATAGGGCCTAATTAGCCAAGGGAACTTCACTAGGATATAGGGAACTGGGAAAGCCACATATTGGTTAAGTATTGAACCAGGATTGTCTAGGAATCATTGAGACAAATAGAGATAGTGGAGAGGTTTCTCAACTTCAATAAATCATTGTAATCTTCTCATATTCTTTGGTGTATGCAATACACTGATAGCAGGGTTTTTAGCTGAGGCTTTCCCTAGATAAATCTTTGTGTTGTGCAATTGAAATTATTTTTCTTTCTTGTTCATGTGATTACGTGATTGTAATTGGTTTCCGCAATTTATAGAGTAGATTCAAGTATTTTCTTTTAGCATATTAAAAGATTAGTTGAATCTACATGGATTTTCTATAGAGTTGAGGATAAACTTGTTGTCTTTGGTAGACATCTACCAGCAAGGAAACTCCATTCATATATTTGATGGCAAGGTTGAGGTTATAAAATAATAAAATCATTGACTTGTTATGACTGGGATAGAAGAATAAAGGCTACTGAAGCTGCAAGGAACTCTGCTCGTACAAAAACATTTCATCATTAGAGAACTTATGAGGTCTAAAATGGCCCTCCTAAGAAAAATGCACAACCAAAATAAACTTTATAAGAACCAATATGATTCAAGATGATGATGTCAACCATGGGGGATGATTCATCTTTTTTGGGGTAAAAAAGTAAAAATATTAAAAAATAATAAAATAATAAAACTACTTTTTCAACTAGCATTTTCAACTTATCTCCCTAATTTTTGCTCAAATTTCGAGTGGGAGTACTCATTAGATGAAAAAATTAATTCCCCATCCAAGGAGTACCCATGTTGCATAGTTTCAATGGACCCTGCTACATGAAAAATAACAAATACATGTAAAAACGTGATTGAAATAACATTTTTCATGTATTTCTCACTTTTGCATGTAGCAGGATCCATCGAAAATATGCAACATGGGTACTCCTTAGATGAGGAATCAAATTCTGCATCCAATGAGTGTTCCCGCTCAAAATTTTAGTAAACCCATAGGGAGATAAGTTGGAAATACGAGTTGAAAAATTAATTTTTTCTTTCTTTCCCTCTAAGATGTGATGATGTAATCTAATTTTAATTTATTATTTGCACTATTATTTTATAATTTCCTCAGGAGGCCCATTTTAGACCTCAAAATTCCCCTAATGACAGTTCTCACTATGATGAAGGTACACTTCAATAAATTCTTTTATGGCATGTTAGATTTGGACACTTGAACTATGAAAACCATTGTTTGTTGAAGAAAAATGGTGTCACTCATTTTCCTACAATTCCTGGGAAACTTAAGCAATGTGATGCTTGCATCATAGGAAAATACAACAGACAATCATTTCATGATTCTCATTCCAGAGCACATTGAAAACTTGAACTCATTCATTCTAATTTATGTGGCCTAATGCCTATTACTTATGCAAATGGTAATAAATATATGATGGCATTTATTGATGACTACACCAGAATGTGTTGGGTTTATTTATTGAAGAATAAATCTAAAGCTTTTGAAACATTCAAGAAATTTCATGCATGGATTGAAAATGATGTACAATATCACATTAGCTCTATTCATACTGATAACAGAAAATAATATACTTCAAATGAATTTGAAAACTATCTTCGCCAACATGGGATCAAACATCAAACAATTGTGCCTTATAATCCCCAACAGAATGGAGTAGCTGAAAGAATGGATATGACAATCTTAAATATGGCATGATCAATAATGTTTTTCAATAATGTTAAGCCGATTTTTTGGGCTGATGTAGTTCTGTGTGTTGTGTATATAAAGAATAGGTTCCCATCTCATGCTATAAGAAACAAGACTCCTTATGAAATGTGGTATCGCCACATTCCTTCGATGAGGCATCTCAGGGTTTTTGGTTCGACCTGTTACGCCTTAATACCTAAGGAACATAGAAACAAACTTGGTGCAAGGAGTCCCAAATCTATCTTCTTTCGGTACTCAGAAATCTCCAAAGCATACCGTCTTTATGGTGAAGTTAATAATAATTTTACAATATCTATATATGTGATCTTTATTTAATCTTCCAAGACTAACAATGTTGTTGAGCAGCAACTTGATTGCTTGGATAGATTTAGACATGCAAAATATTTTCAAGAGTTTGATAATGAGATTCCACATTTTGAATGGGGGATCCCTATACTGGATCAATCTATGGAATCTCATTCATAATCACTCTCTCCCCCACATGAAGCTCTAGCGACTAATCAAGAAGACACTTTGAGTGATGTGATTGAGAGAATTGGGAGGGTAAATATTGATTCGGCCTCATCTCAGTCAACTGAGAAACATGCGGCCATCTTAGAAAGGTCCTCCAAAATGTTTAACAAAGACACTTGAAAGTGTTTCTCCTGATGAGGTTGGTGAGAAAAGAGCAAGAAGTTTTGTTAAAATAAGAGGAGGTGATGTAGACGATCTTGATTCACCTGTTGATATGGACCTTTCTCATGATTGTGAACTAAATTTTTCTATAGATTTTGAACCACATTCCTTCAAAGAATCTACTTCTCATGATGAATATAAAGAAGTGATGCAAAAATAATATGATACTTTGATAAAGAATGGCACCTGGAAACTAGTTGATCCTCCATTAGGAACAAAACCAATTGGCTCCAAGTGGGTCTTCAAAAACAAGAATAAATAAAATGGCTCACTTGACAAGCATAAATTCAGGCTTCTAGAAATTTTTTTTGCACAGAAGGAAGGGGTTGATTATGTGGATACCTTTTCCCCCACAACAAAATGGGCTACCATCTGGACACTCTTCTCCTTGGAAACTTAGAACAGTTGGAAAGTCGATCAAATGGATGTAAAAACTACTTTCTAAAATGGAGATCTAAAAGATAATTTCTTTATGTCCCAACTAGAAGGATTTTTTGTGAAGGGTCAGGAACATAAAGTATGAAATCTTGTAAAATCCTTGTATGGCCTCAAGCAGTAACCATGATCCTGGTATGAAAAATTCATTGAACATCTTTTGAAACTAAATTTCAAACATTATGATCTTGATGATGAAACTGTGTTTGTCAAGAAAGTTGGGAAAACAATTGTGTATCTTGTCATATATGCAGATGATATTCTGATGACAGGGAATAATGAGAATTACATTTCATCCATAAAGAAATAACCGAGGAAAGGTTTTGAAATGACATATTTAGGCTATGTTCACTACTATCTTGGTATTGAAGTAACCCAACATCCTAAGTTTATATTCCTCTCTTAGAAGAAGTACATTGGAGACTTGTTGAACATGTTTGGCATGGTTGAGTGCAATCCTTTGACTACTCCAATGGAACATAACTTAAAGCTCAAATCCACTGAAGGAGAAGAATTTGAGGATGCAATTAAATATAGATAGCTCGTAGGAAGTCTCAACTACCGAACTACTACCAGACCAAACATTTCATTGCTGATGGAATCCTCTCTAGGTTCATGCAAAAGACTTGTGAGGTTCACTGGTATCCAGAAAAATATTTCTAAAGTAATTGAAGGGAACTCAAGACTTTGGACTCAAGTATACACAGGTGAATTACTTTAGCTTTATTGGATACGATGATTTAGATTTTGATGGAGATACAGAAACTGAAGTATCTACTTCAAGTTATGTTGTGATTCTTGGATCAGGAGTGTTTGGTCAATTTAGTGTGTCCTAAATTGTTGCATTTAATTTGTCAATCCGGGATTCGTAAGCTGATGAAGTGTGGCGTACTATATGTGCAAGATAACCTATTTCTTAACTTTTTGTCGTTTTTGGTTTTCTAAGATGAAATGGAAATTCTAAAATGAAAACAAGTATGGTTATGTTTGTTCAAGGAAATGATATCCTCTATAATGATTTACCAACTTGAAACTTAAAAAGGAATTTGAAAAGTACAATGACAATACTTGAAAGGAAATGAAAATACACTGCTGAAATGAAAAGATGCTGCTAATCTAATGAATCAAAACAGTGAACTAGTGAGCATGAAACCAAACTATTCTTGCTGCTGTCTAAACACAAAATAAATTATGCTGAAAGAAATCCAAAATTGCATCAAAGTAAATCTAAATCAGATTACATCAACTTGTCTTCTGATCCCTCATCATTAGTCCAGCTATGATTTTCGGAAGTAACCATAAACAACTTGAGTAACTGATATCTAACTTGCAGAAAGTAAACTAATACTAAACCATACACTCATGATTCGATCCCTCACCATCAGTCCAGCTGTGGCTTTCGGAGGCAACTGAAGATGTCATGCATGATTTAATATATCTAAATTTGCAGAAAAGAAACTAATACTAAACTACACATTTCATAATGCAATCCCTCACCATCAGTCCAGCTGTCGCTTTCGGAGGCAACTGAAGATGCTATGAGCAGCTTAATATATCTAAATTTGTAGAAAAAAAACTAATACTAAACTACACATTTCATAATGCAATCCCTCACCACCACATCGGTCGCAATTTTGTGGCTTTCGGAGAACAGCGAAGATGTTATGAGCGATTTAATATATCTAAATTTGCGAGAAAGGAAAGCCCAATACTAAACTACACATTTCATAATACAATCCTCCACCATCGGTGCGGTGGCTTTCGGAGAACAGCGGAATATGTTATGAGCGATTTAATATGCCTAAATTTAACTACGTAGCAAATAAACAAAGCTGAATTAAACAAAGCAAAGCGCGAAATTAAAAAACAGAAACTAAGAAAAACAAATTAACAGCATAACAATGTTAATTCCATGTCATTAGTCAAAAATCTATGAAAATGCCCGGGCTGCCTATCTATAACCAGAAACAAGAACACCGATCAGTGATTAATAACATAAAACATGAAGGAGAGAAGTGAAATAGAAAGCATGAAAGTTTATAAACAGAAATGAAGCATATGTATCATGAAAAATGCAATGTATAAACATGTGAATGGATTATAGTACAATGAGCTTTAAATAAATGAAATAAGAACTATACAATAATGCACAAAACCTTAGCTGAGCAGGGGCCCTCTACACCAGCCTTGGCAACGATCTTCAAGTACGAATTAAGTTGGAAAACAGAGTCTTCTTATATTAAAAATGCAGTCATAACAGTATGGTAGTATTACGGCTCAAAGGCAGCGTAATTACATTACAGAGCAGACTTAATAAAATTAACAAAGACTAATCGGGACTAACTCTATATGCGTATGAAAACGCGTTATATATAACAAAAGAAATATAACTGTCTCCTAAAGTTTATGCTGGTGTAGAACACGTAGACCATTACGTCCACGGATCTAGGATCATGGCCGTGTTGGAAAGTAAATCTATGAGGAGTGGATGCTTGAATTCGGCTATGGAGCCATGTACAGATGTCGACTTTTCCTCCGCAACTCAGAAACGGCCATATGAACCTTCACGTGACACGGAACAGAGTCCTGTCACCGTGAGACTCTATGGTTGACTTCCATGTGGATGCCTTTGACTGCGGCTTCTTTAGATAAGTTTGCTCGAACCAATAGGACATGAACCATGTCCACATCATTTCTGACTTGCCCATGTGGCTCGTTTTTCCTGTAGACACCTATAACATAGAGTTTCAAAAAATAGCTGCGGAAAGTTGCAGCAGCTGCGGAAAGTGGCAAGATTCCGCAGCTAAATGAACAAAATCTAAATCAAACAGCAGACACAAAAATATAGTTAAAAACCATGTTAGATGCTCTTTTGTAATTAACATACAATGATATTGACAACTTGGGAGGTTCAGGTGAGTGAAAAAGGTATAGAAAAGTGTATGGAAAAGATGCAGAATTGAGACTCAACATACCCCCACTGTGAAGGTGTTGCATGTCCTCATGCAACCAAAATTTTGATATTCCTTCCTTAGTTCATATGCCTTGACACTTCAGCCAGCACATCCAATCCTCTCCTCCTCTTCTTTGGAGCTGCCAACATTCTGGGTTTCTTCATTAAGCACCTAAATTTGATATTAACCAGTGCTCTGCTCAACTTCTGGCATTTCCTTTTCAATTTCTTGTTCTTCTTCTACCATATTCCCAGATGTAGCATGGTATTATCATGGATGATTTTGTCCAGTTTGCCTTGTTCCTTCAATGTCTCATTTTCATTTTTGATGTGCCTATTTAAAAGCTCTAGCTCAAAGATTTCCTATTTTAGTGATTGGACTAAATCATCCTGTACTGTATGAGGCTGAATGGACGAAGTACTGGGACCTGTAGCTGCCTTTTCCAAAGATTCTATATAGTCATATACTTCCTGTTGCTTGGGGTCTATTTCAGGTGTCATTTTTATTGGGCTGTCCCCAAAATGCCGTGAAGGAGAGTTATCTTCAAAATCTGGCTGAGAAGGGCTCACATCAACATCTTGCTGAGAATGGGATGGAGTATGTTCAATGTCTGACTGAGAATGAAATGAACCAGGTTCACTAACTGACTGAGATGGACTATGGTCAGCTGGGGACTGTTCAGATGTTTCCTCTCCCAAATCAATGAAATGAGGACCCTTCACTTGCGTTTTCCTCAATTTCCCCTTAAGTCTGCTACTTCTTCTCACACGTTGTGGTACACTATCCTTTTGTTTTTGTTTTTCTTTCTCTGTCTTCTTGGCCATAGATGATTGTTTTTGAAGATAAACTAATCTTTCAGATAACACTTGATGATCTTCTTCAGAAGAAGAAGGAGTTTGATGTATAGCCTCAATAGTTTTTCTCTCTTTTGGTGTTATTGGCTTCTTACCGTTGATTTCTTTCTTCTTCCTCTTTGACAGTCTCTCTTCCCTATCAGTTCTTTCAATTGTAGTAGTAGGAGTATTTTGAATTTCATCAATTTTTCTTTTTCTCCTACTTCTTCTTGCTGTGCTACCTTCAGGAATTTCTTGAGTAGGAGTAATTTGGGTTTCATCATTTATTCTTTTTCTTCTACTCCTTGTTGTACTACCTTCAGGAATTTCCTGAGGTTCCTCAAAGAAATTTCTAACCAGAAATTGTTCCCATGTGTCTTTCTTTTCCTTTAACTCCTTTTCAATCAAAATTTTTACAAGGCCGTGGTGATATAGATGAGGTTCTACATCTCCTAAATGTTTCTGAACAGTCACAGACATTTTCTTCAAACTATTGAATAGAAAATATGGAAGATTGAGAGTTTGATTATCTAGAAAATTCATCAATAACCTGGTATGGTACATATACATGGACCCAAAACGGCCTTCACATGTAATAAATTTCTGAACAACTAGCAGCAAAGTAGCCCATTCCTCTTTCAATGCATGCACAAGAATTCCTCTTTTAAAAACAGTTATGTCCATACCTTGGTTTCGTAAGATTGTTTTCCATGCTTCATCACTGATGCTTTTATTTTTAAACCAACGCTCACCCTCTTGAAGAAGTTCCGTGGCTGTTGCTATAGATGCTTCATTGACCGCAAACTTAAGGTCTCCAATCTCTACTTCCAAGCCATTAAACGACCTTGCGAATGCCTTCGTCACTTCTTTATGATAACCTCTGAATTTCTGGATAAACCGCAACCAATTTGCTTTCTTCAATATCTCCTTTACTTGCGGATATCCCTCTATAAACTTAGGTCCTTCCGGCTCTGCTCTTAGCAATTTACCCATTTTTTCTTTCTGCTCTTCACAAATTTGCCTGCGTGAGGGTTCAAATGGAAATAGAACGGCTGAATGCACATAGATAAGCGCAATGACTGTGGGTAAATATCAGAGAATGGGAATGAGCACAATGAACGAAATGGAGTGAGACAGAACAGAGTGGGGTTTCGTAAGCACGACAGAGACACGACAGAGAGATTAACAAAGTATAACACATTCGGCAACGTTTTGAATTTTGGTGGTTGCACAATAAATATGAGCACGTTTCAACAACGGTTATGGATTTATGCGGCTGTAAGAGTCCGTGGTCAAATCAAATACGTCTCATTGTCACCGGTGGGATATTGGAACATGAGTGAAGATCGGGGGTTTAATGATGAAACCGTTTGAGAATGAATGCGAGAGGATAATATGGAGATCGTGAAAGGTTACGGAATTGTCAATATAATCATTGCACATAATGGATGGAGCTTATGGTTCAGAACTATATAAAAATGTGTTTTTCAATGCTATTTGAAATAAATTTTATTCATACCTTTGGAATCTTTTCCTTTTCCTTGGTCTTCAACTAGTTGCTCTTTATTGGTGTCTTGAATGCTCCATGTCTTTATTTTTTATCCTCTCACCTGCATTTTATTTCATGATTATGGAAATAACTTCTGACTGTACATTCTTTTGAAAACAGAGTAGTAGCTGCGGAATCTGCTTCTGGCTGCGGAAACTGGAGTCAGCTGCGGAAACAGATGTCAGCTGCGGAAACTGACACAGCTATTACTTGAATGAATGGAGATGAATAGATGACAAATGACCAGATGGAAATGGTCATGAAAAAAATAATTTTATTGATGAAATGGAATGAAATGGAGCTGAAAATGAAGTGGAATGGAGTGAAATGAAGGTGAAATGAAATGAATGAAGTGGAATGAAATGGAGTGGGTGTGGTCACAAGTACGGTGGGAAATGAAAAGAGAGATTTTTTATTTTTTTTGGAAAATATAGAGTGTCAAAATTCCCGATTTTCACCCATTTTCTTATAAGACTCACAACCGCTGATTGGTTTTCGGGATTATACCATTTTTTTTATTTTTTATTTTTTTTTTAACTAAAACAACAAAAAAAGCCAGGGCCGGTGGAGAAGAAGAATTCTTTTGTATCAAAATTATCGTTGTAACTTTCTTGAAACATTTGACAAAAATCCTCTTTGAGAGTGGCTTATGATAAACTTTCAATCTATGGCTATTCACACAAGATATTTGAAACTCATCGATGGTCTTGATTCTACTGCTCCACTGCTAAAGATCTTGTCAATCTCATATGGCCTAAGCCAATGAGTCTAAAATTTTCCTTTTGAAATATTTAAACTTGGAATCAAATAACAATGCCCAATCTCCTCTTCTTTTGAAACTTTTTCTTTTGATGTACTTGTCATGCCATTTAGCTTTCTTGATATTGAACTAGATCGGGCTTCTTAAAATTGCTTCTTGTCTTATCTCATCTAAATTCATTCAACTCAGCTCACTTATGCTTTTGGCTTCGATAAGTCCATCCCTAATTGAACTGCTATCTTGAAGGTCTTGGACTTGGAACTCACTGTATAAGACTCTTTCCCATAAACAAGTTCATAGGGAGAATGTCCCGTTGTATTTCTCCATGTAGTTCAGAAGCCCACAAGGCTTCAGAAGCCTTTTGCCCAATCTCTTCTATGATGAACAAGCTTTTGGTGATGATACTCTCAAGAACTTTATTTCAGGGACTCCACTTGGACCATTTGAGCCATGATGGTAAGGAGATCTTTCTGTGTTTTTGATTTTGTATTCTTCCATCAACTTCTCCACCAAATTGGATGTGAATTGGCTCTGATCTGGTCACAATTTTCTGAACACCAAAGCGAGTAAAAATATCCTCATAAAGAAAATGAACAAATTCCAATTTTCAAAGATAAGATACTAATGCTTGGCTTCTACCCATTTAGTAACATAATCAAGACAAACCAATATATACTTTTTGCTTGGATGGTGGATTAATAGGTCCAATGAAATCTAAAGCCCATTTTTCAAAGGGTTCAATGAGTACCCGTGTTTGCAATGGTATCATTTGAAAGGGTAGGTTTCCTACTCTTTATAAATGTCACACCTCTTGACATATTGTTTTGTATCTTTGAAGAGAGAAGGCCAATAATATCCTAAAGAGAGGATTTTATAGTCGCCCGTAAAGTGTCCGCTCGTGATGGTTCATCATGACATGCCTTAAGAATATCGTGCATTTCATCTTCCCCATTACTGATATCTTCCGATCACAAGATCCTGTCTGCTTTAAACAATTCGTTAGAAATCCCATGAATATTTTGAACTCTCCCCGAATAATTTTCGTTTTTCACTTGAAAATAAATGTGAAGTTAGTTTCCTGTAACCAAATAGTTAGCAATATCTCAGATACCAAGGAGTCTTAATAGTTACTCGCAAACAAGTATTCATCAGAAACTTATCCTCTACAGGAGAATTTTCAGTATTCTCAATCCTAGACAAGAATTTTACGACTATTCTGCTTCTGGTCTATCCAACACAAGAATATTGAATTTTGCAAAGTAAAAGTTTACCTGTCACTCATTATAAATAATGTTCATCAAATATCTAATTTATAACGGTCAAAGATGAATAAAAAAGTTTCATAGCCTCGGTTATGTAATGTCTAAACTTATTAATCGTAATAGTTCAATGTATTTCTAAAACTTTTTTTTCAACAGCGCATAATTCAACTCTGTGGGAGTTAAATTTTACCGGTGTAATAAATGGCATAAGGAACTAAATTCTTATCCAACACAGCTCCTAGGAGTCAGATTCATGATCTGGTGAGAAATATGGAAAGGAGTTTCCAATTTGGTCCTCTCAAGATAGGTGCTTCAAGATATTCTTGCTTGAAGCCAAAGTTTCATTGACAATCGTATCCCATTTAAATTCACAAAGCCTTTGTAAGCAATCTAAAGAGGAGATGCTATTTAGTGAAGTTTTCTATAAATCTTCAGTAAACTAGTAAATCCTAGAAAACTTCTAACATCTCTTTGACAATTTGGAATAGGTAACTTGGAAAATGACTTCAACTTTTGATCTATCAACCTTTTAATCCCATCTCCCGAAATATGATGTTCTAAACAATCCCTTCGCAAACATCATAAAGCATTTTTCAGCTTAATGAAAGGTTTGTTTCTTTACATCTTATAAGAACTTTTTCCAAATTTTCTAATGCCTCTTCAAATGAATCACCATAAACTCGTAAAATCATCCATATAAACCCCTACACAATCATGGATTAGATCGAAAATTCCTAGTACCGCTTCTTGGAATGTTGCGGTGCATTACATAACCCAAAAGGAAGCACTCTAGGCGAAAGTTCCCCATGGACAAGTAAATGTGGTATTATCTGATCTTCTGTGCTACCTGAATTTGATTATAGCCACTAAAACCATCCAAGAATGAAAAGCACTTTTTACCGCCTAATGTATCTAATAATTGACTGACAAAAGGCAAAGGAAAGTGATCCTTCAAATTTGCTTGCTCAATTCCCCGTAATCAATGCATACCCTCCATTTACCATTCTTTTTTAAAATATAACTAAAGGAGAAACCCATCGGCTATCCGAAATTGGATAAAATGAAGTTTACATCGAGAAGTTTTTGGAGCTCTTCTTTCAATTATCTCCCTAAGATTTGGATTCCATCTTCTTGAGGTTGTCTCGATTGGTCTATTGTTTTCTCAATATAGATGTGATGGATGCAAGTCTTAGGATCAATACCTTCATGTCAAGATACTCACAAATGTGCAGAGAATGTTTCTGCAAGATTTTGTTAGTTCTTTTGTTGTGACTTTCCAAATATTTGTTGATATTCGTTGTTTTTCCCGGAAAATCTCAATGGTAGAACTACCAAACTCTTCCATAGAGTAAAGAGACATTTGTCTTGATGATAAATATTCTCATACGTATCTAACCGAAATTTGTGGGTCATATTCCTCGAAGATGTCTCAAAATTTTCTAATGTGTTCGTAATTTGACTATCCTCAAACATTTTAAAATGGTAAGACAAAGGTATAGTGTCCTCATCATCAACCCATTCATTGTCTCCTACTTCAGATTGCTCTGCTGGAGGATACAAATTTAATTTCTTTGTCGAATTACCATTAGAAATGTACATGTCCCCGCATCTACAACTAATAAAAGCATCAATACACAGCCAGGCCTTCCTAAATAAGTGGGTGCCCTCCTCGATTACTCTGGAGCTTAAAATCATAAAATCTAATGATATTCCCAAGAATCTAAGGAGATCGAAATATCTTCTAATACACCATATGGTTTGACAACCCATCTATCCGCAAGTTGCAAATAAAGTAGGTGTAAAAAGAAGGTTAGGAAGTTTTAGTTGTTCCATAGTTCTGCCTATTCATAATGTTGATAGCAGCCTTAAGTCAATCAATGTGTTTGGAATTTCTATCCCATTTATATGTGTCTTGACAATTGGACTTTCTCGGATCTACATACTCGCATGGTAATTTTTCCCATCATAATATTCCAATCTTTCCTACCAGGTGGATTCTTCTTGTGTCTTTTAGTTTCCTCTCCCCGGGTTTTTTGAAACTCAACTCTTTTATGGTTTTTTCTAGAATAGGAATCTCGAATGGCTTGAAGTAAGTGAACTTTGATACAAACATTCTTCAATTCATCTAGAAACAGCAGTTAGGCAACAAGATTTGTTTTTCCACCCCCTTGTCAATTTGTAATTTTTCAGAAAAGGAGGTGGATAAAGGATGTGCTGCTCAACTATAGGAGTTGTGGGTGTTGTCTTTTCTTTTCTTTTTTAATGTTTGGATTTTGAAGAGATTCTTCCCTCAACCCTTCTTATTAACTTGAAGAATCCTCCTCGAGGTAATCTTGCTCTTGAATATCTATAGAAGGTTTTTCTAAAACTCTACCAGATCTGAGTTGTACATCATTGAGAGGAACAATCATATAGGTAGGAAATTGTTGTCCTTATACCATGTAAGTATTCTGAGGATTTTTATTGTTAGGATTTGGCAATGGCTGAGCTGGAAGTTGATTTGTCTTTTGTTGGTATGGGAGCATGAGTTGAGGATTTGGATTTTGTTGAGAAGGTTGTTGTTCTGGAAATGGCAATGAAAGTTGTGGATTTGGGTTTGGAAGTTGTGGAGCTTGTTGATTTTGAAAAGATGGAGGATATTGATAAAATTGAGCAAATCTCCCATAAGGATTTTGCATCCCTTGTACCCATGGCTGATATGGATTTTGATGTTGGGGCCAAGGTTGTTGCAAAGGATTCCAATTTGGTGGGGTTTGAATATTCATAGGGTTGTTAAACCCTTGAGTTTGTTGTCCCTGCCAAGGTCTTCTTGCAACAAAACAGAGAGATTCTACTGAATTTGGGTCTTCTTGAAAAACAGCTTTGAGTCCAGGAATTGAAGGACAATCCTTGATCTCATGATTCTATAAGAAAATCATACATGTTTCTACAAATTTTGCATCCAAGGGACATTCCCTTAAAGCATGTTTTTTCCTACATTTCGGACAAAAGATGGCTAAAGCATTTGTTTCTGCTTTCTACTTGTTTTGGATTTTAAGGGTGTCTAGTTGTTCACTAAGGCTCCCTAAGATATCAATTTTTAATTAGTCAAGCATGTTACCAATCTCTACCCTACTTACTGATCCAGTTGCAGATTTGTTAGCCCTAATAAGAGAAGGATCCCTAGGCCCTTTTCCTGTTTTAGATTTTCCTCTTGAGAGATGGACACATAGTTCTGTTATGTCACGAAGTGGAAGTTGAGAAATGTATCCTTTCCCCATCATGTTTAAAATATCTATCCATTCATCTCTAATGGCTTTTAATATGAGGGCTTTCAAGGTTTCATCATCTAAGTTGCTCATCTTTGCTCTTTTCAAGTTGTGTTGAAATCTTTCAAGTAAGTCTTCCAAATTTTCATCTTCTTTTTGCATCATTTTGAATACCTCATCCTTGTGATTGGTGGGCATACAATAGTCCAAGTATCTATCCAAATTTTTTTGTTTCATATCATTCCAAGTCCTAATAGATTGAGTGGCTAATCCCATGAACCATTTCAAAGCAGCTCCCTTCAATGTTGAAGGAAGCAGTTTGAGTTTTTGAGAGTCTTCCATATAGTCATAGGTTCGGCACACGACTTCAAACTCAAACAGAAATGTTTCAGGATCCTCACTTCGCAATCCATAAAAGTTAGGGAGGACAGATGGTGAGATATTTTTCATCGTTATATGAGTTTCCTCATCAACTATAGGGAATCCAAACAAGTTGTCTCCTTCCCTATTTCTTTCATTATTTCCTTCACCATTGTTGTCTCCATTGTTTCCTCCTCTTCTACCTCTACCTCCAAATCCATCTATTATTTCCTCTGCCATGATATTTTCTTTAGAGTCCTTAAAGTCCTCTGGTTCTTCTATCAAGGGAGGATGAGAGAGAGTCTCTTCCTTTTCTAAATGAGATTTAGTAGGTGGTATAGGAGAATC
Organism: Pinus albicaulis; assembly: GCA_034641835.2. Taxonomy (NCBI): domain Eukaryota; kingdom Viridiplantae; phylum Streptophyta; class Pinopsida; order Pinales; family Pinaceae; genus Pinus; species Pinus albicaulis. The sequence goes on from JAXQQM020081129.1 coordinate 48,835, forward strand.
CTCTAATTCAGCTGTTCCTTGTATTCCAAAAATCTTAAGGCTAGGGGTAGATGGTGGTGATTCTTGTCTATGCCTTGAAGAAGATGGAGTTGTGAAAATCGAACTCTTGGCTTTGGCTATAAACCTTCCCCTAGAATCTCTTGCTCTATTCATGTCATTTTTTTATTTTTAAAAATTTGGGCTAATAATTCTCTTTCTGATCTTCCAGGTCACACTAGGTGCGAGAAGAGAGCATACTTAAGAAATTACTGAACCAATAACTCTCTTTTCTGATCCTCCAGATCACACTAGGTGCAAGAGGAGAGCATACTTCAAGAAGTTATCAAGTTTTCCCTTCTTTTATTATTTTGTTTTTTTTTTTTTTAAGAATTTGGCTACCTATTTACACTTCCCCGGCAATGGCGCCAAAATTTTTGGTCAATTTAGTGTGTCCTAAATTGCTGCATTTAATTTGTCAATCCGGGATTCGTAAGCTGATGAAGTGCGGCGCACTATATGTGCAAGATAACCTATTTCTTAAATTTTTGTCGTTTTTGGTTTTCTAAGATGAAATGGAAATTCTAAAATGAAAACAAGTATGGTTATGTTTGTTCAAGGAAATGATATCCTCTATAATGATTTACCAACTTGAAACTTAAAAATGAATTTGAAACATACAATGACAAAACTTGAAAGAAAATGAAAATGTGCTGCTGAAATGAAAAGGTGCTGCTAGTCTAATAAATCAAAACAGTGAACTATTGAGCATGAAAACCAAACTATTCTTACTGCTATCTAAACACAAAAGAAACTATGCTTAAAGAAATCCAAAATTGCAACAAAGTAAATCTAAATCAAATTACATCAACTTGTCTTCTGATCCCTCATCATTAGTCTAGCTATGATTTTCGGAAGTAACCATAAACAACTTGAGTAACTGATATCTAACTTGTAGAAAGTAAACTAATATCAAACCACACATTCATAATTCAATCCCTCACCATCAGTCCAGCTGTGGCTTTCGGAGGTAACTGAAAATGTCATGAGCAATTTAATATATCTAACTTGCAGAAAGTAAACTAATATCAAACTACACATTCATAATTCAATCCCTCACCATCAATCCAGCTGTGGCTTTCGGAGGTAACTGAAGATGTCATGCACAATTTAATATTTCTAACTTGCAGAAAGGAAACTAATATCAAACTACACATCCATAATTCAATCCCTCACCATCAGTCCAGCTGTGGCTTTCGGAGGCAAATGAAGATGTTATGAGCAATTTAATATATCTAAATCTAACTACTGAAGCAAATGAGAAAAACTGAAATAAACAAAGCAGTACTGAAATTAAACAGAAACTAAGAAAAGCAAATTAGCAGCAGAACAATATTAATTCCATGTCATTAGTCAAAAAGTTATGCAAATGCCCGGGCTGCCTATTTATAACCTAAAACAAGAACACTGATCAGTTAACAATAACATAAAACATGAAAGACAGAAGTAAAATGGAAAGCATGAAAGATTATAAACAGAAATGAAGCATATATACCATGAAAGATGAAATGTATAAACATGTGAATGGATTATGGCACAATGAGCTTTAAAGAAATAAAACAAGAACTATAAAATAATGCACAGAACCTTGGCGTGTGCAGGGGCCCTCTACACCAGCCTTGGCAACAATCTTCAAGTACGAATTATGTTTGGAAACAGAGTCTTCTTATATTAAAATGCAGTCATAACAGAAAGGTGATATTACGGCACAGTGGCAACGTAATTACATTACAGAGCTATCTGAAGCTAATGGAGACTAACAGAGACTAATCTAATATGCGTATGCAAACGCGTTATTTATAACAAAGGAAATATAACTAATTCCCTGAATTTTATGCTGATGGAGAACACGTAAACCATTACGTCCAAAGATCTAGGATCATGGCCGCGTTGGAGAGTAAATCTATGAGGAGTGGATGTTTGAATTCAGCTATGGGGCCAATTACAGATATTGATTTGTCTTTCGTAATTCAGAAACGACCATATAGAACTCCACGTGACACGAAACATAGTCCTGTCACTGTGGAACTCTACGGTTGACTTCCATTTGGCCACCTTTGACCGTAGCCTCCTTAGATGAATTTGCTCGAGCCAATAGGACACGATCCATGTCCACATCATTTCTGACTTGCCCATGTGGCTCGTTTCTTCTGAAGACACCTGTAACATAGAGTTTCACAAAATGGCTGCGGAAAGTTGTAGCAGCTGCGGAAAGTGGCAAGATTCCGCAGCTAAATGAGAAAAATCCAAATCAAACAGCAGACACAAAAATATAATTAAAAACCATGTTAGATGCTCTTTTGCAATTAATATACAATGATATTGACAACTTGGGAGGTTCAGGTGGATGAAAAAGGTATAGAAAAGTGTATGGAAAAGATGCAGATTTGAGACTCAGCACTGACTTTTGAATGAGACTTTTACCTTTGACTTTAAAGACTTCCAAGTGAATAGAGCATTTCCATAGGTGTTATTATGCTCAAGGAGACATGAGAATGAATCAACCAATATGATCTTCTGAGGGAGAAGGAAGCTTATTTGACCAGGACAACCACCAGTGGAACAATTTTATATCATGACCTAATGGAATGATGAAAGATTTATTCAGAATGGAACACCTAAGATGCACATGCAAATGTTTGATCCACAGTGAGCAGAGTCAAATACGGCACTAGCAGAGACTTGTGTCCTTGGTTCTAGGAACCACATCCTAGACATCATTCTTAATGATCAACTCATATTATTCGTTCATTTCATCCTTCCAAACTTAGTGCTTCACGGCTTCATTGAACGTGCAAGGCTCAGATTGAACAATGGTGCTCATCACAGCTAAGTACCCTTGGTGCATGTTCGTCTTCTTACTTTCACGAAATGCGCCTCTTGGTGAAATGTGTCTCTTGTCATCTTCGAGAGTGTCTTTGAGCCATGAAGGTCTCCTTTTTGAGGAAGAGGGCTCACCAGGAGGTGGATCAATGGGATCCATTGACCCTTCAACATCGGGCATCAGTTCATGCGTTGGTTTTTCCTACATCTTCATATTTTTCCTTCCTTGGAATAGGAATATATCTAACCTTTCCAAGGGAAACATCTTCATCGAAGGTGACATCATGAATTATTTCCACTTCCCTTTAACCAAACACATAGATTCTATATGGCTTTGAAGTTTCATTGTAGCCCAAAAATGTTCCTTTCTTCCTAGATGCATCCAACTTGCTTCTCTTTTCTTTCAACACATGAAAATACATGGGACTACCAAAAATTATAAAATGAGAAACATCAGGTTTCTTACTAGTGAAAAATTCTTCGGGAATCTTGGAGTCCAATTCTTGATGTGTGCATCTATTTTGAACATACACGACAATGTTGGAAGCTTCTCCCCATAAGAACTTCAGTAGGAATTGGTCATGAAGCATGGTACAAGTAGCTTCAATGATGGTTCGATTCTTCCTTTCAGAAACTCCATTTTTCTAAGGAGTATATGTAGTAGTGGTCTCCCTCTTAATTCAAACTTATCTACAATATTCATTGAACTCATTTGGCTCAAATTCAGTTCCATTATCGGTCCTCAAAATTTTGATCTTCTTCCCTGTTTGATTTTCAATCAAGGCTTTGAAAGAGCAGAACCACTTGAAAACTTCATCCTTCTTCTTCAAGAAATAGATCCACATTTTTCGAGAGAAGTCATCCACAAAAATAACATAGTACAAATATCCTCCCAAATATGTTATGGGCAACATACTAGACAAATAAGGATGGATCAGTTGAGGAATGCTGGTAGTCTTATTTTCACTAGAGGGGAATGGTTCCTTTGTATGTTTTCCTTCGGCACAACCATGAAAAACAACTTCATGTTCTACTTTTAATTCAAGCATACTTGTGACCATATTCCTTGCATCAGGTAGAGATTTATAATGAAGGTGAGAAAACCTCTGATGCCATAATTTGAATTGAAGAGAAGTGTTGCATGTCATGTCTCCCAAAGGACTTCCTCCAACCTGATAAAGACATTCAACCCTAAATCCAAGTGTAAAAGCACCTTTGAAGTTCCTTTTCCAAATACGTACCTTCCCATCTATAAAGGTTACCTTGAATCCTTTGTATTCCATCATAGAAATAGATACTGGGTTCTTTTTCAAGTCAGGTACATATAATACATCTTGTAGATGAAGGGTTTGAATTTGATTTCATTGAAGAGTAACAGTCCCTGTCCCTTTCACAAGATAGGTGGAATTTTCTCCAAGAATGATCTCCAAATTAGTTTCCTTTTCAATCAAATTTGAGAGGGCCTCTTCGTACCTAGTGAAGTGCCTTGAGGGCAGAAATAAGATAAAATTCATTTTTCTTATCTACAAAATTAGTTTCCTCATACCTAGAGTTTCTAAACTTCTTAGTAGGTTGTCTATTTCCATATCATGCAGCTGGAGCATTTATATTTCCTTTTTTGTTGAACCTGCTATTTCTTTGATTACCATTTCCCTTGAAATTGTTGTGGGGGTGGTTGTTATCATCATCTCGAGGTGCATTATTATTATTAGGAAACTCTCTAGCATAGTGGCTTAAACCTGTTACAATTGAAGCATATTCCCTTTATTCCTTCTTTGAATCACTATCTTCCTTGACCTTGTTTCTTTGGACCAACATTGTTATTCCTTTTAACATGATTGGAGAATGCATTGGGATCATTCCTATTTGAAGGCATGTCCCTCTCTATCATCCTTGTTTCTTCTTGAGTGCATCTAGTCAAAAATTCATCAAAATCTGGAATCCTGTCATTGTTGAGGATAGTGGTATTGAATACATCCCATGATCGGGGAAGACCTCCAAGGGAAATAAGAGTGAGCTCCTGGTGACAAAAAATTCTCCAATGGACAGAAAATCATTTTTGATTTTAGTAATCCTCATGAAGTAGGATTGGATGGATTCTCCTTTATCCATCTTGATGTCCTTCAACTTGTTCTTGAGAAAGAGGATTTGGTTTGCATTGTTAGCTTTGAATATGATAACCAACTTGTCATACATATCCTTAGATGTGCCCAACTCGGAATTGTAACCAACCAAATGTTTTTGAATGGAGTCCCTAATGATCTTCTTAGATTTTAGCTCACCTTTCTTGTATTTTTTTTTTTTAGTGGAAGCCAATGCATTTGAAGGAGGCTTAACAATATTTCCCTGCACATAGTCCATGACATCATTCTCTTCCAAAGTCAAGTTTAGAGACATATTTCATGCATGATAATTATATTTATCATTGAGCTTGTCCTCAGATTTGAATTAAGATGAGGAAGCCATTGAATCTTTTACTTTCCCAATAGATCTTAGTGATTTATTTTCTCACTCTTGCTTGGGCTTTGTCTTCACCTAGGCTTCGATACCATGAAGTTTCGATAACATGGTGTCATTCTATCTGCTTAAGTGCATTTAATTCAATTTTACTTATAAATATAATATAAAATTCCAATTTGCCCACGAGGCGTAGAACGATCGGTGATGGGGTGGCTTTGTTAAGGCACTCGGGTGATGCGAGTCTTAGGTTCAGGGCTTAGTGGGTGTGGGATTAGTCTAAACTAGCAAATATATGTGTGTATATAGCCGTGTAAAATTTCGATTTACATCAGTCTATTATCTTAATCATAATGACAATAAATGCTAATAGAACAAAAACAAAATACAGAAGACAAGCCAAGACAAGAGGATATAATATTTGGCGAATGCCAAGGAAAAACCCCAATGTGGGGAAAAATGTTTGATCAAATTCTTATTATTACTCTTTAATAGTTCAACAGAGAGAGTACAAATATCAAAATAACTTTCCCAAAACAATCTTGGCAAAATCAGCAGTCAACAACAGTCAACTGCAACCCTAACTAGAAATTCAAAGCTGGTCAAAGTGGCTCCAAAATTTCCTCCAAGTAGCTTGATCAACAATAGTCCAATTCGACTTTCCAAGAGGGTAAAATTGAACCCAAAATAGTGAAGTCAAACCTAGTCAACGCTATTGTAAAATTTGTGGTCAAACCTGAAGTCAACCTTGGTCAAATTGCTCCAAATTCCTTGAAAGCAATACCAATAAATGAGGCCTTAAAAATTCATATTTTCTTCCTTTAAAATGCATTCAAAGGAGGAGAGTTGACCCTCGGTCAACACTGATCAACGTTACCCTGTTTTCCTAAAATTTATCTTAAAATTTGTGCTAAAATTTTTAGTCTCCTATTTTCACACGTGTGAGGTAGAGAGCTGCTCCAAGCTGTATGAACCAATAAGGAGAGGAGATAGAGAGATGTGTGATGAGTGAGTGATGTCCAAATGAGGTGAGGGTCACTCTTATTTATACAACTCGTTGAGGGTGAGGTGACACAACTGTTGGGCTTCATGAGCCTACATTTGACTATGGCTGACCTTGACAATTTGCAAATGCGTGAATAATAAATTCAAAATCACACTCCTACTTGTACGAACAAGATTCAGATCATTATTGCACCTCTCGAAAAGAGGAATCCAATAAAAATATCATCTCCATGATATGAGTTGTCCAAGGTGGAGTTTGGCCCTAGTTGCCAATTTTAACACTTTGAAAATTAGCACCAACATTTATAAGTCCAAATGGCATCCACCAAAATGTGAATGTGCCCCATTTTGTCCTGAATGTAGTTTTTAGTTTGTCGGGTTCTGCAACTAGAACTTGATTGTATCCAAAAAAATCCATATAATAACGAAATCATCTATAACCCATATACCATATTGAGTATATGCTCCATAAATGGCACGAGATAATTATCTTTATTCAAATCTAATCAACATGAAATCAGATGCTTACTTTTCTTAGGGTCAAGAAAAATACAACCAACTCCAGAACCATCTTGCGTTTTTTAACCATAAAAATATGAAGTCCAAATGTTTACAACAAAAAGGTTAGCTTCTACGCTATTAATATTTACAACTGTTACAAAATTCATTAACACCAGTTGAATTGCAAGGGAGGAGTTCCAATTGTGTATTAGGTCATACAGGGGATGAATGCACAAGATAACATCCATGATCAACTTCTAAGAAAAAATTTCCGAAAATTACTTGTGGGAAGCTAATGGGCCCATTAGGGGCTTCAAGCGTCATGGCGATATGTTTCATGAAAGGTTCACTCAACTCGAATCTGTTATTCTTGCCCTTATAAGAAAGCCACAAATATGACCAGTCAGTAGCAAAGTATCCTTGCAACTTGCTAGACCAATCTCTACTTAAAAGCAATCCATAATCTTCCAGAATGTCCACAATGACAATATCAATACACTGGTGAAATCTATGATCATAGGATACAAAAATTATAACATTGTTCAATTCGCTAATTTCCTACATTAGAGATGTATCTAATTGTATGATCTAGACATCAATATTTTCCAATTTCGCATTGATTTTCTTTGCAACAGATAAAGGAATAACATTCGTAGATGCACCAGAATCAACAAGGATTTTGTGGACATTATAATTGAAAATATCAAAAGTTAAAAGAAAAGGGGGGCAAGTAGATCTAGAATTTTATTTAGCTGCATTAACTACCGAATCAAGAATATTGGGAGACTTATCTAACGAGCCTTTGTAAGTAGAAACCGTCTTACCTGACAAAGGCTGGGGTGAAAATTCCTAGATGATCAACTCATGTTGGCCTGCCAAATTTTCTAGCTCATATGTGGAGATATTTGCATGATTTTTCTTCATGTATTCAAGAACATTATAATTAATGTCCTCATCTTAGTAAGGGTGTGATGAAGTGGTAGGTGGTGAAACTTTGTTTGATACTTCAAGAGTGATGAAATTGTTATTATTATTTCAGGAAGTACTCTTTTGAGGATGAGCTTTCCTAGATTTATTCTGAGTGCTCTGAGTAGGATTACTAGGAGGTAAAATATTTCTCAACGATTTCTTTCTCACATATTGCTCAGGCATCGATCCTTTGTTCCTCAAGTTATATTTCTTAGTAGGTTGTTAAGGAGGAGCTTCATCCAGTTGGGGCTCACTAGCACCTTTTCGATCATTGTTCAAGATAAGATCAAATGTGAAAATTGAATCACCAACACTTGTGTTTTACTCTATCGAGGCTAGTTCATCAAAATCCTAAGTCTGATCTAGATGCTCTTCTCCTGAAAAACTTTATATAAAATTGGAAATCACAACAATCATGTTGGGTTTCCATTGAAGGCAGGTTTTCTTAGAATTTACTTCTTGATGAAAGGTACAATAGTTATCTATACCCAAATTCTCAACATTCAATACAACATTAGAGCTTTGTGCAGACTTGGCCGGTTTCTTGATGTTCTTAATAAATGATTTAAAAGACTTGTTATTAGTAGAGGCCTCACTTGAATTCATTTTGAGTTCAAATACTTCACTGGTTAACAAATTTAAGGATTTATTCAAGCTTTCCATATCAAATGGTATTTATATTTAGTCTTAATGGAAGAGGATTGGGACTTTTTACCCATGTATTTGGAGTCTTTTGAGTCTCTCTGATCAACAATAACCCCAATATATCTTAAGTCCTTTTCAACGAATATTGCTTCTGTAATGTTTAGAGCCAAAATTTCCTTAGCAACTCATTTAAAAAAGACAAAAAAGTTAGTGGGAAAGGTATCCATGTAATAATCCTTAGTGATGGAATCATGAGGTTGTACATTAGTGGGGAAATTTTTCAAAATACATGTAAATCTATGATTAAAATCCTTAACCTTTTCTTTATCCCCCATCTTAATTTTTCCAAGTTCTTTAAGTAACATGGTAGGAATGATTGTTTAAACTCCCTCCAATTATGGATTAAATTTGGTGGAAGACTATGGTACACAACTAATGATCTACCTTCTAGAGTATACAGAAATAATAACGTACCTTTGACATCCTTAGATGTAAGTAGAAGTCATCAATGTGATCTCTGACATTCGATTTATTGTCTAGATCATACTTTGTGAGAATATTTTCTAGGTGATTTAGAAGCGCTAAAGATTGCCTGGAAGAGAAAGAGGCTCTTGGGCCATCCAATTGAGTTGGTCATCAACTATGTCTTTGTTCTCCTCCTCCTCTTCACTCTTTAATTATGAAGAGTCTTCTCCTTCTTTGTTTAGATTTTCGTTGTTATCTGGTTGTTTGTAATCTCTCAGATGTTCTTCTTTAGGAAAGTGAAAATCCTCCGTGTCTCCCTCCATATTTTCATTTTCCCCAATAGGTGGTGGGAGATCCCCTTGATGAGGTTCTTCACGTGAGACAACCAAATCTTCAAGGGTTTCAGTAACTAATTCTTCCATTGGAGAAAATAACACACTATGACAAGTTGTCTCTTTCTTTTATTTCTTATGAGGAAGAATGAATGTGATAGGAGGTAATCCAAGAGATCTAGAAAATTAACGAGTGATAGGTCGAAGTGCCTAAAGTTGTTCATAAGTGACTTTGTAAGCACAATCTATACTTTGGTGAGATGGCTCTCTTTTCACATATATATGAGTTGGAGTTGGGCTCAGACAATTTCTACCTTGAAAAGAAGGTTCCTTATGTGAGTGTGGTGAATTATCAACCATAAAAGGACTTCCCTCCTTTTAGCACCAAAATGTTAATGATTTTGGATACTGCAAATATACAAGGTGTCTCCTCGATATGAAGTCCTAACTAGACCTCAAAACATTTGGAGTAGGATCCCCATCCGGGAAATAGGCCTGACTTCCATATTCTTAATGATTTTCCTTGGATACAATAAGTGACACAAAAGAAACACATATACTTTGATATGAACAAGTAAGTTAGCCTTATGATGTATTCAATTGCAAAGTGATTAAAGGTTCTTTCACGAAAAGGTAAGAAATAGTGAGTATTTAAAAGAAAAGTGTTAAATTTAGATAACCATGTTATGTTCTATGCTTAATGCAGTTTTACTTCAATATTTCTTATAGGCCCAATTCAATTTAGCAATCACATAAACATGAAAGTAAAATGCTGATAGAACATAATAATATATCAACAAAAGACAAACCAAATAATATATCAGAATTTGTAATTCTCCTTGTCCAACAAATGAATAGATAAATGTTTGTTACAACAGTCAACATGATGCCCCAGCCAACAAAGTCTTGAGTTGGTCAAACCAACTTCTCTAACAGCCAAAGCAACCTTCCTCAAGTGTCACAAACACACCTCAAAGAAAACTCCAAAAGTCAACGCAAGTCAACCCAAACTAGTCAACGCATAAGTCAATGCTACAGTGAAAGGGGCTTTAGTCAAAGTCAATGTTCAGCCTCGATTTTTGTGTCCAAAAGTATGACCTTCAAAAATCAAAATTTCTTCCCAAACAATGCAATCAAAGTCCAAGCGTTGATCCAAAGTCAACGCTATCCATAAACCCTAAAAACAATCCAAAAATTGCAGCAGCTTCTTGAGGTTTAGATTCACATGTGTGAAGGAGGGAAGCCTCTCCTATGTTATAAGAACCAATCAGATCACAAGATCATTCTGTGTATTGAGTTGATGATGAAATGGACATCAAATCTCTCAAATTTATATCCATCAATGAGTGTGTGTGACACATCTGTAGGGCTTGTGAGCCTACATTACAAATCTGGCCAACCTTGCACATGTGTGGAAAATAAAATCAAAATATATGTTATGCTCATCCAAACAAGATGATATTTAGATCAATATTTCACCTCTCCTAAAGAGGAATCCAAAAAAAATATAATCATCATCATATGAGCAATGCATCATGGAGTTTGGACCTAGTTGCCCAAAATTACCACTCCCTCTCAATTAGGGAGAACTCCATCTTTCCACCTGTGCCATCCTGTCATCAGTACCATCATGTACTGTCATCATCATCAATGCATTCATGCGTAATCCTGCTGTAACATGCTTTTCCGGCTCAAGGGTAAACAAACGAGAGTGAGTCACAAAGATTTCACACTGTACTGACCTGAGGTCAGCCTAGAGGGTAAAACCTTAATAGACTCCAAAAGGAGTCACATACTGACCCAAAGTTAGTTTTTTGAGCTGAAGTTAGTTTAGAGGTAAGAACCTCATCAGACTTGATCCCAGATCAAGGTGTTGGACACAACCCATCCTAGTAATAGAGAGTATGAAAATATCTGATGCGTCCATCAGTCTTGCTATGGTATCTATCCACATTTCCAACCTCATTGGCCAAATGAAAGGTACTTCCCATGAGTCTGAAATTCCATGGGTAGGATGCATGCGGGGCATAGATAAAATAGAGGGTGAACCAACTCAACATCATAACGGTGGGGCAAAAGCACAACAAGATTTGGCAAGCCTAGCCCTGTGTGTGATTATAGCTCCAAGAAGCTATCCCCAAGCCCCATGGAGCTCCTATATCTCATTGTATAACTCAAGCCAGACCCTCCCAATAGGGTCTTTCCACGATTCCAAGCTTCTCATGGAAGGTTAGGAACTTGACCTTCCCTAGGGGTTTCATGACAATATTTGCGACTTGCTCATCAGTTCCTATGTGATCAACCCTTACGGTGCCTTGTTGTACCATATCCCTGATAAAGTGGTACCTAATATCAATATGCTTGGATCGATCACGAAACATGGGATTCTTAGAAAGACGAACCCCACTCTGGTTATCACAAAGGATAACTGTGGTATCTAGCACATGTCCAAACAACTCATTAAAAAGCTTTCTGAACCAAACATATTCACAACATGCCATACTAGCTACATCCAAGATATCGAAGAAAAACCCAAGGTGAAGCAACATCCTGATGTGCTCTTATGATCCACCACACTGCCAGCCCAATCGACATCAGTATATCAATGGAGTCTCAAAATCCCAACAGTGTATCTCAACCCATGGTTGATTATGCCCCGAAGATATCTCAATAGATTTTTGGCACTAATCCAGTGAATGTGATGAGGCTTAACCATATGTTGGCTCAAAGTGTTCATTGCAAAACATACGTCCGGACGAGAGTTCACTAAGAACATCAGGGCCACTACAAGTTGTCAATAATCAGTGGGATTTCTCAACTTGGGCCTAGCATCACTTCCACACAACTTCTTAAAGTTGGGTTCCATTGGTGTCGACACATACTTATAGTCCACCATACCAAATCTCTCCAGTAGCTTCACGACATATTTTCCTTGAGAAAGGAAAATATCGCTTGGCCTTTGCTAGACCTCCAAGCCTAGGAAATGGTGCATCAATCATAGGTCTTCCATATCAAACCTAGAATCTAGCTCCCTCTTACATTGATCAATGAGAGGGTTAGAACCAGTTAGGAAGATATCGTCCACATAGAGAACCAGAATGAGAGACCTCTCTTTATCAACCTTAAAGTAAAGGTTTGGATCAACATCACTTCGAGTGAAGCCCAACTTCACCAAGTAGCTATCGATCCTCTCATACCAACCCCTTTGGGCTTGCTTCAACCCATATAGGTATTTCTTCAACCTGTGTACATATGAGTCTCTATCTTGGACTTCGAACCCGAGAGGTTGCTCCACATAAAACTCTTCCTTTATTGAACCATGCAAAAAAACAGTCTTCACATCCATCTGATGGAGACTCCATACTTGCGTTGTAGCAAGGGCGATGATATATCAGATGGTGGTATAGCAGGCGACAGGTGCAAATATATCATCATAATATATGCCTTCTTTTTGAGAGAAGCCCGGGAAACAAATCTTTCCTTGTACTTTTAAGCACTTCCATCAGCTCCATGCTTGATCTTGAAGAGCCATTTCGAGGTAACAACAGATTGTCCTCTGGTCTCAAGACCACTTCCTAGACATCATTCTTCATAATGGAATCATATTATTCATGCATAACATCCTTCCAAACTTGATGCTTTACGACTTCTTCAAATGATCCATGCTCAGATTGTACAATTGTACTCATGGCTGCTAGGTACCCTTTGTAATATTCCCAATTTTCCACCAGTTAATTTGAATATTAGAGTTCTTAATTTTCTTAATTAATGAAGTAAATAAGAGGGTGGAGGGACCCATAAACCCCATAGATGAATAAAATCCACTTTTGATATGTGTGTGTGGATAATTTAGAAGTAGAGCTACATTATGGAGTAGTGGAGCAGCTCCGTAACGAAGGAAGGGTGGAGATCATGCAACATTAATGATAAGATCATGGAGATCATGGAGGAAGTCAAATGAGATCATGGTGCATTAAAAGTAAGACCATAGAGCACTAATGATGAAATAGTGGAGGAATTTTTTCATCTAATGCACACATGATGGAGAGAGTGGGAATTAAATGCAGAGATGGTGGGGAACATGGAGAGACATCGCAGTCTTCATGGAGGCTAGTGGCCACATGTGCATCACAGTTATGAGGTGGGCCAGGGCTATGGAAGGCTCAAAGACCATATAAGGAAGATGAAGGAAGCAATAGAGGTTGGATTTAGATTTTTATTAGTGATCTGTTTAGATATGGATTTTTCATTTGACATTTCTATGCACGTTTCAACTGTTTAGCTAAGTCTGCAGTGCTGTTTAGCACACTGGTGTTTCCGAGTGGAAATCCCACCCTTACCCATGGGGGACTTTGAGTGCCTACTTTGGGAAGGTTTCTTTGAGTTTCCATACATCATCAGGAATTGGTGCCACATTCATCCCCTCTCTACAACACATTCAGTCACAGAAATTACACATTCCTGCTTGAGGGTTTGAGAGGAGGAGGTTGTTTCTAGCATTTCAGTTAGGAAACTGGTGAAGGATTCATCCTTTCACCTTGTGCTCCAAGATCAGTCTTCAAGGAGTTGTATATTCATATCTGGCATTCAGACCAACATTACACACCTCAATGCAGTAGCAATTCCCCAAGGGATTGCGCAGTGTAGTCATGTAGATCTATTGGAGGAGGGAAGTTTCCAGTATTTCAGTTGGAAATTCTATGAGGGACCATTCATTCACTTTGGGCATATTGTTTCCATCATTTTTGAGCTTCATTGCAACATCTAGCATCAGGCTATAGATCCTCCATCCTTGAAAACACAATTTTCTTCAGCTGTTGTGTATTCAGCAGCTGCAATAAGTGGAGGAGGAAGGAGGAGCTAGATCTTGAGCTTCTAGCTTGAGGATCTAGAGAAGGGATCAACCCTTCAAGCATAGAGTGAATTGTACATAATTGCAACGATCATATCTTCAGTTCATGCTTCAGATCTGCATACCCAGTAGTAATATAATTGCAGGCCTAAGAGAGTGATTTTCCAAGATTGTCAGATCTGGAAATCCTTTTTGGGTTATCTTGGGTATTCATCATAGAGCCCAGATCTAAAATCCCAACATCATATGAGCTTCGAAACTGCTAGATCTACACTTATATATTTTTCCGATAGTTGTAGTCCTGACATTTGTAGTAGGGACATCAGAGTATTCCTTCCAGCAATCCAACAGTTACACAATCCATCTTGTGGGAGGACTTTAGGGCCATTCTAGGCCACTTTTTTGGCTTGAGTGTCTCATATTTTGAGCACTGTTGTACTTGTATTCCACGTCCTATATAATAAAATGGCTCAACTATTCTGTGCATTTCTATGGTGTATTTAGATTTTTTTTCATTGCTGCAGTTTCCAGCTATTTGTTTTTGTATTATTGCATTTTCCCTTTTGGTATATTATAGTGGTATTCGAGCATGATCTTTGGCTCAACTTGTAGGCACTTCATCTTTAACATCAAACGAAGAAGTAAATAGTAGATATCTACAATTACAGAGGGTTTAAGTTTTGCCACATTTCTCTTTAGATATATGCAAGATATCTCCAATGAGGTCAAACAAATGAAGAGAGAAAGGAAAAAGGAGGATCCAAGAAGATTTCAAAATGAGGAAGGTCCAAGCACTTCCTATCAGTAGCAGAAAAAACCAACAAGGCAAAGAGATCCACAACATTCTACTAGATCCACTTTCTTTGAGAAGGAAGATGAATGGTGTGAATTTGAAGGAGACTTGGGGTATGAGACCCTAAGTAAATATCTATCCGAGTACAAATCACCACCTAGAGCACTCAAGGAGAATCTAACTCTCCAACAGTTTTTGCAACTCAAAGAATAAAGGAGATCCCACAACAACAATAGAAGAAATACACATAGATTCTTCTTGCCTACATTTGATGGATCATCCACAAGCACCGTGAAGGTTTGGATGAAAGAGTTAACTACATTCTTTCAGTTATACCCAGTAGCATAAATAGAGGTTGTTGAGATTGCAGCGCTGCACCTTGAGGGTGAAGCAAAAGATCGGTTGTTCAATCATTTATCACATGCCAAAGTGACTGCTTATGCAGATTTATTTCAAAGACTGAAGAAGAAGTTTGGTAGAAGGAAACCAAATAAATTTCCCGTAGTGACACTTCCCATAATTGATGAGATAGTACATGAGAAGCCAAAGGAATATGCCATCATTATCACTCTAGAGGAGGAGCCCCTACCACCACCACCAGCTGCATAAGTACTTATATTAGGAGGAGGAGCACTTGAATCTTTGCAAGATGGTCTTGATCTCTTGACATTGGGATGCCCATAAATGATTCATGAGATTCATGAGGAAGATGAGGCAGATACCAGCACTGGTACAGTTGAAGAGATGCAACCATCATCACTACCAACAATTGGAGAGGCCATTGCACCGGTTGGAGGAAATATTGAAGTTGTGAAATATGTTCCCGAGATTCAACTTATCCAAGGTTTGCAAAAATTTCAATCTGATATTATTTCAGTACCTCATATTGAGATTTGTGAGACCATGTCATCAGGGAAATTTCATAACCAAGGATTAGAGAACCTTGCTGATTTGGAGCAGCAAATTATCACTACACAGAGGACCCTTGACTTGATCAAGGAGGAGATGTATAGCTATCTTAGTTTATCATGGTTGAGCTACACCCAAAAATTTGTGTTGAAGTGTGGAGTATCAGAGGATGGGATGAGCACAATCCTATTCTGTACAATGTTGGGCTATGAGTTCAGAATTGTGTATGGCCATGAGATAACAGATGTATCACCGTGTAGATCTACAACGATGTCACTGAGAAGAAGTGAAGAGATGAGGGCTCCATTACTCTTGGAGAATTCTGAAGGAAACTTCAATCATGAAGCATTAGAGGGACATATGATAGATGGTAGACATCTTATGATGGAGATAATTTTCCATTGTCAAGATGGAGTTTTCTTGTTGAGCATCTCACAACTCAAAGAATAATTTCTACCTACAACATGTATGGAAACTTATGGGTTATAGTGGGACATTGATGAGAGGATCTCATGGAGAGACCTCAAAGGAGGTGCAATTCAACATTTCATGGAGTGCAAAGCTTATCAGTTGGAGGAGGATGGTATTTTACCTTGGGTGGATACCAAGTATGAGCATGAAATGATTCATCATCCACAGTGAGATGGATGGATGAGGAGGATGAGAAAGGGGTTGACCACCTACTTGCGGATATATGATATAGGGCAACAAGAAGCATGGCTTCACTGGTTGCTTTTGGGTGAGTATGGTTACTACCTAACATCTCACATTTGTATGATCCATGCCATGTACATCACTGATGTTATGCAACAACATGAGGCATGACTGCGTTGGTTATTGTTGAGAGACTTTTGACATCACATGATATATCTTATGTCCATGTATGTACTTTTGTTTGGGACATGGCATGACTCTCACATGATGTGGCAGCAAGGAGCTTGTTTGTATTGGGCTGATATGACATTCTACATGTCAATTAGTATGTTGTTTCTCTATGACTTGCATCATGATGATGTAAGATAGCAGCAAGAATCCTTGTTTATTTGGTTACTTTTGGGAGAGTATGGGCTGAATTTTCCCCATACGTTGCATGATGATGGTAGAGGTTGGAAATAGGAGGCCTTACTGCGTTGGATTCTGCTGGGAGATTATGGTAATTATACTTGGTATGATGATGATGTGGTATGGCAGCAAGAGGCATTGTTGCGGTGGCTTCTTTTGAGAGAGTATGGCTCTCATACTTGGGTTGATGATGATTTGGCATGGCAGTAAGAAGCATTGCTGCAGTGCCCTCTATTGAGAGGGTATGGATCTATTACTTGGTTTAATGATGATTTGGCATGGCAACAAAAGGATTTGCTGCGGTGGTTGTTATGGGGAGAGTATGGGTTGACATTGTACATGTTCATCCATATGTCTCTACTTCTTATTTTGCACATTGTTGGGATGATGCTTGGATCCAACAAGGCCAACAGGGCCAAGGATGGAAGCATGGAGAGATGAAATCTACTTCATGTAGCATGGGATGGAGAGATTTTTATGAGTTGGGAATTTCCACTTTGGTAAGATACAACTTCACTTTATGTATCTCATGCATAGAGGAGGATCTTGTACAACATATGGTAGCCCCTTGGAGATTCATTGATGAGGAGAGGCATCTAAATTTTCAGTTGGAGGCCATTCTAGACATTCTAGAGAGGTAACTTTGGGGCTGGGCATGCATGACACATTATAGTAGATGGGGAGGCCTTCCATATGAGGATGCCATTTTGAGGGACATGGATTGCTATAGCAACCACTTTTGCAATTGCTTGAGGACAAGCAACATTTTGGTGGGGAGGACTGTAATATTCCCAATTTTCCACCAGTTAATTGGAATATTAGAGTTCTTAATTTTCTTAATTAATTAAGTAAATAAGAGGGTGGAGGGACCCATAAACCCCATAGTTGAATAAAATCCACTTTTGATGTGTGTATGTGGATAATTTAGAAGTAGATCTGCATTATGGAGTAGTGGAGAAACTTCTTAATGAAGGAAGAGTGGAGATAATAAAACATTAATTATAAGATCATGGAGGAAGTCAAATGAGATCACGGTGCATTAAAAGTAAGATCATGGACCACTAATGATGAAATATTGGAGGAATTTTTGCATCTAATACACACATGATGGGGAGAGTGGGAATTAAATACAGAGATGATGGTTAACATGGAGAGACATCACAGTATTCATGGAGGCTAGTGGCCACATGTGAAACATAGTTATGACGTGGGATAGGGCTATGGAAGGCTCACAAACCATATAAGGAAGATGAAGGAAGAAATAGAGGCAGGCTTCAGATTTTGATTATTGATCTGTTTAGATTTGGATTTGTCATTTGACATTTCTCTGCATGCTTCAACTGTTTAGCTAAGTCTGCAGTGTTGTTTAGCACACAAATGTTTTTGAGCGGAAATCCCACCCTTACCCACGGGGGACTTCGAGTGCCTACTATGGGAAGGTTTCTTTGAGATGCCATACATCATCAGGCATTGGTGCCACATTCAGCCCCTCTCTACAACACATTTAGTCTCAGGAATTATGCATTCCTGCTTGAGGGTTTGAGAGGAAGAGATTGTTTCTAGCATTTCATCTAGGAAACCGGTGGAGGATTCATACTTTCACCTTTTGCTTCAATATCAGTTTTACAAGAGTTGTATATTCATATCCGGCATTTAGGCCAACATTACACACCTCCATGCAAAAACAATTACCCAAGGTATTGTGCAGTCCAGTCCTGTAGATCTATTGGAGGAGGGAATTTTCCAGTATTTCAGCTGGAAGTATTATGAGGGACCATTCCTTCACTTTGGGCATATTGTTTCTATCATTGTTGAGATTCATTACAACATCTAGCATTAGGCTATAGAGCCTCCATCCTTGAAAACGCAATTTTCTTCAGCTTTTGTGTATTCAGTAGCTGCAATCAATGGAGGAGGAAGGAGGAGATAGATCTTGAGCTTCTAGATTGAGGATCTAGAGAAGGGATCAACCCTTCAAGCATAGAGCTGATTATACATCATTGCAATGATCACATCTTCAGTTCATGCTTCAGATCTGCATACCTAGCAGTAATATAGTTGTAGGCCTAAGAGGGTGATTTTCCAAGATTGTCAAATCTAGAAATCCTTTTTGGATTATCTTGGGTATTCATCATAGAGCTCAGATCTGAAATCCCAACATCATTTGAGCTCTGAAACTACCAGATATACACTTCTATATTTTTTCGGCAGTTGTAGTCTCGAAATTTACAGCAAGGATAGTGCAGTATTCCTTCCAGCAGTCCAAGAGTTACGTAGTCCCTCTTCTCGGAGGACTTTAGGGTCATTCTAGGCCGCTTTGGCTTGAGTGTCTTATATTTTGAGCACTTTTGTACTTGTATTCCACCTCCTATATAATAAAATGACTTAGCTATTTTGTGCATTTCTATGGCGTATTTAGATTATTTGTTCATTGATGCAGTTTCCAACTATTGTGTTTTTGTATTACTGCATTCTCCCTTTTAGGATATTACACCCTTGGTACCTATTTGGCTTCTTGCTTTCACAGAATGTATCCCTTGGGGCAATATGTCTCTCGACATCTTCAAGAGTTTCCCTAAGCCATAAGGGTCTCCTCTTATTTGAAGGAGGTGGATCAATAGGATCCATTGGTCCTTCAACATTGGGCATAGGTTCATCCTTCGATTATTCCTGCCTTCGAGCTTCTTCTTATTCTTCTTCTTTGTCTTCCTTTGAGCTAGGAATATTTATTACTTTCTTGAGGGCAATGTTTTCATAAAAGGTAACATCGTGGCATATCTCCACTTCTCTTTGACCAGACACATAGATTCTATATGCCTTCAAAATTTCACTGTAGCCCACAAACATTCCATTCTTTCAAGAAGCATCTATCTTGCTTCTCTTTTCTTTCGACATATGAAAATAAATAAGACTTCCAAAAAATATAAAGAGGGAGACACCATAATTCTTACCAGAGAAGACTTCTTTGAAAGTTTTGGAGTCCAAAGAGGAATGCAGGTATCTATTTTGAATGTACACATCAATGTTAGCAGCTTCTCGCCATAGAAACTTTGGAAGACCTTGGTCATATAGCATGGCACAGACAACTTCCACAATGGTCCTGTTATTTTTTTTAGCAACACCATTTTTCTCAGGAGTATACACAGTTGTGGTCTCCATCTTAATGCCAGCGTCCCTGCAAAAGTCATTGAACTCATTTGAATCATACTCGGTCCCTTTCTCGGTCCTCAAAATTTTGATTTTATTCCTTGTTTTATTTTCCACCAAGGCCTTGAAGGTACAAAACCATTTGAATGATTAATCCTTCTTCTTCAAGAAATATATTTAGGTCTTATGGGAGAAGTCATCTATAAAATTCATGTAATAGGAACATCCTCCCAAGGATGTTACAGGAAATATACTAGATAAATTAGAATGTATCAATTGCAAGATATCATATGTATTTGTGACGCTTGATGGGAATGGTCCCCTTGTATGATTCCCTTCGTAACAACCCTAACATATACCTTCATGATCATCTTTAAACTCAGGCATCCAAGCCACCACCTTCCTTGCTTTGAGAAGGGATTTGTAATGAAGGTGTGCAAACCTCCGGTGCCATAGCTCGGTTTGAAGAGTTGTATCACATGAAATAGCCCCCATCGGACTTCCTCCAACCTGGTAGAGTGTACCAACTCTAAAACCAATAGTAAGAGATTCTTTGAAGTTCTTCCAGATGCGTACCTTTCCATCAATGAATGCCACCTTGAATCATTTTTCTTCCATTGCTGAAATATACACAAGGTTCTTCTTCAAATAAGGTACGTACAACACATATTGTAAGCGAAGGAATTGACCTTGAGATAGATGAAGGGTCACAGTCCCCATCTCTTTCATGGGATAGGTGGCATTATATCCAAGGATAATTTCTAAATTAGTATCCTTATTAATCAAATTCGATATGGCTTCTTTATAACCAGTGAGGTGCCTTGAAGCACCACTGTCAATCAACTAGACGTCTAAGGTGCCAGGAGGAGATGCAGTAGAGAGGGAAGATACAAGAACATATTCATTTTTATTATTATCAACAATATTAGAATCATCATACCTAGAATTTCTTGACCTCTTGAAAGGTTTCCCATTTCCAATTCGATGAGAGGGAGCCTTCCTTTTTCCTTTGAACATGTTGTTCCTTTGATTGCCATTCCCCCTGAAGTTGTTGTTGTCATCATCCCTAGGAGAAACCATTCTATTGGGGCACTATCTTGCATAGTGACCAGTCTTGTTACAAGTGTAACATCTTCCATTCCTTCCTTTGGGCGCCACTCTTCCATGGTTTTGATTTCTCGGGCCACTATGGTTCTTATTCTTTGCATGAGAGGCGAAGGCAGTAGGGTCACCTCCATTTCCATTAGAGGGATGATATCTCTCCATAATTTTTGTCTCCTCTTGAGTGTATCTCTTCAGAAATTCATCAAAATCAAGAATAACATTATTATTAATAATCGTAGTACTAAATACATATCAGTCTCAGGGAAGTCCTCCAAGAGAAATGAGGATGAGATCTCGATCAACTACTTCTTCTCTTATGGCAAGGAGATCATTCCTGATTTCTATGAGCCTCATAAAATATTATTGGATGGATTCATCTTTGCGCTTATTGATATTATTCAACTTGTTCTTGAATAAAAACACTTGATTAGCATTGCTAGCCCTGAACATGCTAACCATATTATCATACATCTATTTATATGTGCCCAAATCAGAGATGTAAGCAACCATGTGCTTATGAATTGAATCCATGATAATAATATTTTCTTTGATTTCCCCTTTTATATACTTCATCTTTGTGGTAGCCGGTGCATTTTATGGAGGCTCATGGATCTTCCCCTGCTCATAGTCCATGACATCTTGGTCTTCCAAAGCCAAATCCAAGGACATCTTCCATGCATGATAATTAGAATTTTTCAGTCAACTTATCATCATAGTTGAAACCCTTGTATGTGGAGGCCATTGATCCTTGATATGATTTCTTCTTCGATGATTGCTTTTCACAATATCTTGGGCTTTGTATTCACCTCAGTTCTGATACCATGTTAAATTTAGATAACCATGGTATGTTCTATGCTTAATGCAGTTTTACTGCAATATTTCTTATAGGCCCAATTCAATTTAGCAATCACATAAACATGAAAGTAAAATGCGGATAGAACATAATAATATAAGACAAGCCAAATAATATATTAGAATTTGTAATTCTCCTTGTCCAACAAATGAATAGATAAATTTTTGTTATGACAGTCAACATGATGCCCCAACTAGAAAATTATTGAGTTGGTCAAACCAACTTCTCCAACAGCCAAATCAGCCTTCCTCAAGTGTCACACACACACACCTCAAAGAAAAATCCAAAAGTCAACGCAAGCCAATTCAAACAGTTCAACACAAAAGTCAATGCTGCAGTTAAAGTGTATTTGGTCAAAGTCAATGTTTAGCCTCGATTTTTGTGCCCATTAGTACGACCTTAAAAAATCAGTATTTCTTCCCAAAAATTGCAATCAAAGTCTCAACGTTGACCCAAAGTCAACACTATCCAAAAATCCTAAAAATAGTCTGAAAATTGCAGCAGCTTCTTTAGGTTCAGATTCAAACGTGTGAAGGAGGGAAGCCTCTCCTAGGCTTTACGAACCTATCAGATCATACGATGAATGTTTGTGTTGAGTTGATGATGAAATGGACATCATCTCTCTCTAATTTATATCCATCAATGAGTGTGTGTGACACATCTGTAGGGCTTGTGAGCCTACATAACAAATCTGGTTGACCTTGCACATGTGTGGAAAACACAATCAAAATATATGTTCTTCTCATCCAAACAAGATGAGATTTAAATCAATCTTGCACCTCTCCAAAAGAGGAATCCATCAAAAATATAATCATCATCATATGAGCAGTGCAACATGGAGTTTGGACCTAGTTTCCCAAAATTAACAAAAAGTAATAGTAATATCCTAGTAAAGACACACACATATATCTAAAAGAATCATTAGTTATCTTGTGAAATATTTCACAGTGTTGAAAAGTGTAACTAGGTTCGGTCTTCATAATGACATGTAATTGTGACTTATGTAAATGATGTAATGAAGAAAATAAAATTATTATTGTAAGCCTCGCTTCATGGGTTTCATGAGAAAGTGTTATGACTATAATTCATAACAAATAAATAAATAAAAATAAATGTAATTACTAAATATTCAAATAAGGATTATGTTAAGTATTCATTAAGTTAGTGAAAAGGCATGTCTAAAAGACATGCCTAGTCATGAAAGGTCACCTTATTATGTATATAAGCAGGGCCTCATTGTAACATTTTATCATCACTTATACATTTTATATATAATAAATTATTATTACGAATACCTCTTGTGTATTTTACAATTAAGTCAACAAGGCTGCAACTTTTTTGCTTCAGTGGTATCAGAGCTATCAGAGCAATGCTGCATAATATAGTCTCACGAGCCTATGAACGTAGTTTACGAGCCCGTGAACATAGTTTACCATACAATGTGCCATTACGTGGAGATCTTGAAGAAAGTGAAAAGATTAGAAAAATTCAAGAAAATCTTGAGCAATTAGAAAAGTCATGTGCAGAAGCTACAACCCGTTTTAAGAAAATTTATGAAGGAATCCATAATAAGGAAGAAGATAAAGAGGAAGAAAGCTATCTTGAGAAACAAGAAGATTCACATGAAGATGAAGATGATCTCAACAACAATTATGATCTTGATGTGGATGAAAACTATCTTAAGAAACAAAAAGATGAAAAATATCATAACAATGAGGGAGATGCTAAAGAAGACATTGATGATGATGAAGAGGAAAATGTAGAAGGAGAAAAAGAAGAAGAATTTTTTTGAAAATAATTATGAACACGACCTTAAAACATTTGAAGTTTTGCAACATGTTCCCTTAAATGAAATTGTGACAAACAATGCAAAGGAGAGGCATGATATTTCTAATTTATGCTTCTCTCACATACATAGGGTGCGATATGGTAAGCATTGGTATGAATGCCTTGATGTACAAAAATTTACGAAATTAGTACAGTCAAGAAGTGGTACTACAAAGACTGCAAATTACTTTGAAAATTTGGATCAAGTAAAACCAAAACGTAGAATGCATGCTTCCAAAGGAGGGAATCATATACTTACTATTGTACCATCTCATATGCTTAAAAGGGAGACATTGATATTGGTAAATCTTTTGTTTTACATTGTCAATGTTCCTTCAGATTTTTCACTGGAGCAGTTTCACAAAATCATGGGGGAACATAGGGGTTCATTCTCGATGAACTTAAATGACTCTGTTATTCAGAGTATTGCAGCTAATAAAAGAGGAGTCAAGTACCAAGCTGCTGTTAAGCATGGAGATAACATTCATTACAATTGGGTGATAGATCACTCCTCTGTTGAGCTGTCTCCTCCGTTGCCAGATCTTCTGCCTGCCGCCCATCTGCGCTATTCAAACTCGACGTCCCTCTGTTCTCGCATCCGATGAGACTATTCTGAACCCGTAATGCTGCTTTGATAACGACAGGGAAACCACAGTCTATGGAAACTATCCATGTTGTCACTGTCTCTAATCCACATTCCTTCATTGTCGAGTTTTACAAACACATGACCTACCCTCTTCATAGGCTCTGCTGCCTTTTCTCGTTGACGAATAGTCCCTAACTGCACTCCTCGTTACCTGTCGACTGACGCTGTGCCACCAAGACACGCTGTGCCTTGTATTTTCGTCGACCGTCCCTGTCCGTTGCGCTCGACTGGTACTTCACCATGCATGTTACCATGCCACATTCAAATAATACACACCAACCTCATCCTTGCCGTCAATCATTGTCGTCAACCGCCCTGCCTTTCTCTTAACCGCGGGTCAAACGCTGCAAATTGTTGGTCAAACGGTGCAATTACGGTGCTTATAAATCATGGGCACTCCACTCGGTGCTTATAAATAGTGGTATAGGGTAACAATTATATTCATAACATAAAAAAAAAAAATCAAATTTTATTAATTTAATTAATTAAATTAATTTGAAAAAAATAAAAAATAAAAATAAAAATAAAAATAATATATATATATATATATATTATCCAATTAAAAAAAAAAACTATTATTATTTAATTATTTAAAAAAAAGTCCATATTACTCGGGAGCTATAGTAATGAGATGATTGACGAGTTATACATATCAATTAACAAACTCAAGATGAATAAATTTTCAGCAATTAAGCTTTGAGGACAAAGATTTTCGAAGAAGAAGGCAATGCTATGAATATTATTCATAACAACTAAATAAACAAAAATAAATGTAATTACTAAATAGTCAAATAAGGATTATGTTAAGTAGTCATTAAGTTAGTGAATACCTCTTGTGTATTTTACAATTAAGTCAACAAGCCTACAACTTTGTTGCTTCAGCAAGTGATTATATTTTACTTGGCTCCCATTGAGAGCATCAAGATTTGTCATTTAAGTCAAGGAATTAATGTCATGTATGAAGAGATATTCTTGAGCCTATGTCATGTATATAATTCTATGTCTAAATATACCTCCAATGACAAGAAAAATATTCCTCTTGCTAAGTCAACCTCAATATAAATAAAAGATGACATGTCAGATTACATCATGGGACACATCAATTCAATATGACATGTCGACTTAGTATATGGGACTAAACACTATATATAGTTACCTTAGCCTATTCCACGGAGACAAAATTTCGGTGACATCTTCTCTGATTTTTTCGATGGGTAAAAACAAAGATGAATTTAGATCTTTAGTACAAAGATAGTTCTGATGGAAAAAACAACGATGAAGTAATGAAAGTGGCAACGAGGAAGAGATTATGGGGCAACGCAGTTCTATCTAGGGCCAATAAGATAAATGACATTTAAAAATTCAAGTTCTTCAGCAGAGAAAAAATATTAGGTCAAGGGTACATATATATTATAGATCGATGCTGTGGAGAAACCACAATTCAGTTATGTAAAGGAACTACTGTTCAATGATAAACCACAATGTTTTGGTGTTGCTACAATAGTCACATTTTGGTGTCATGTTTCTGTAACATCTCTAGTGCATCTATAGTTTGTTGAGGAGATGATCTCAGTTGAAGAGGAAGAGAACTCAAGAAGAATAAAGGAGCAGAAAGGACTTGTGTATTGGTATTGGAGTGGCTAATAGATCAAGGGTCTTGGTATTGGTATTCGTTAATTGGAATCTCTATAAGAAGAATTTGCATAGGTTTTCCTTTCAAAGAGTGAGAGGTTTTGGCCGTAGCTCATAGCCTACATGTTGTGTCTCTTGTTTATTTATTTTCATACATTGGTCACTTTTTGATGAAGGAGAAAACTAACAATATAATAAGAAGAAGATCCTAATATAAAGAAGTAAAAAACATTCACAAACAATCAATAACGAATAGAAATCACCTAATGCTAATGCCCTAGATTTCTCAACATGGAATCAAAGCTATGGTGCTAAAGTCAAAATAAGGGAATCTAATAAAAGAGACACTCAAGGATCAAGTTTCATGGACGGCATCAAAGAAACGTGAAGGATATACATTGAAGAATAAAGTCTACTTCAAGAAAAAGTCTTGGGATCATCAATCAAATTAAAATAACTAGAAGCCTACACCAACAAGAGTGTGTGATCCTATAGTCCTTAGCAAAGGACCACAAAGACCCTCATCAAGATGAAGAGATCAACAAAGTAAGACAACCCAAATTACAAATATTGAAGAGAAGGAAGAGAAGGAATTTAAAAATGAATATCACATCATCTTGGAGAAAGTCAAAACTCTGGAAGAAATTATAATTTTCACTCATTCACCACCAAGGAATTAAAAGTATCTTGAATTTAAAAGGCTAAAGGAACTGCCATCATCTTCAAAGGTTATAAGAGAATCTGCCTCTCATTGAAGCAAGGGATACTTCTTTATCCTTAAAGAAGATCATCCGAGGAAGCATCAAATCATCCCCATTAATCACCATCAATAGAGGAAGCCATATCTAAAGGCGTTGAAATCATAAAAGGAGCCATCTACTTTACTGAAGAAGAGATTTTAATTTGGAAGATCATCCAAAAGAAGCATATTATTCAATCACCAGCTAAGTGATTAAGATGAAGGTTTCATCTTCACTTGACAAGTATCTTTCATTCTATAATCAAATTTGGTTAAAAGGACTTCGTGTTTGCAAGGAGATCCATAAGCTGGTTGGGTCATCAAAACTGCTTGCATGAAAAATAAGGATAGGCATGATCCTCAAAGAAAGTGATGTCATTGAACACATCAATGAAAAAGGTCTCCTCTGAATAGATGGAAAGGGATTCTTATGAAATGCCCTCTCAATATTGGAGACATCAAAGGGATACATATGATAAGCTCGTAAGGCTATTCTTTGAAGATGTGATAAAGCAGGTCATATCACTTAGACTTGATCTACTCAAAATTAAGGTATCAAATGATGAAGTATTATCTTCATAAGATCTCAATTGCAAGATCTGGAATGAGATAATCATAATTTTTCTAAATAACAAGGTAACAAATGTCCATGGGATAAGAAAGTTACCTCATTCAAAAACTTGTGGTTTCTATGCTAGATAAAAGAATATAAGTTGAGGGAAAACATGTTAAAGGTTAACATACTCAAATATTTATAGGAAGGAAAGGAAAGTTTAGAAAATTTGGTCCTTAGAAAATAAAGAAGAGCATAACTAAGATTCAATGCTATGGAAAAGTTATGGACATTACAAAAAGGAAGCTCATATCACCAGAAAGATGGAGGAAGCTGAAGAAAAGAAGTCCAAGGAAAGAAGGAGTAAGAGATATCTACTATGATTGAGATAATATTCCTCACAAAGGGTCTTATCATAGCTCCTAATGTTAATTGTTCAATATTTCTATATGGTGTATCAGTTACTTAAGCCCAAATTAGATTTTCATTAACATTGCTTTTAGATCTATGTAGTATAAATAATGATAAACTATAACTGAATATAGAGCAATGCATGCAATGATAGAGAAGACAATATCACAACCATGAGACATAGAGATTGATCCAAGACCAGGGAAAAACCCCACTATGGGGGAAACCCCTTCAAATATTCTTATTCTATATATTGTCTTCAAAATGTTTCAGTAGAGAGTATAATGAGCCCAATACATCTATACAATAGAAATAAACAGATCTGATCCGCAGATTGAAATATATACAATATCAAAACATGAAACCAAATGATCACCAATACCAAGTGATCTCAGCTGCCCAGACCTAGATTTGGATCTAGAATACTGTCGATGATTGTTTTGATGCATTTGTGCCTATGTGGCAGATGAGTGATGGAACTGCATAAACAACTGGCTGAGACTCAAAATCAATCTTCCTAGTAATTCTCTGAGTCGCGGCCTTAACAATTCTACCCGTGGCTTTGGGGCTCTGAGCCACTACCACAACACATTGAGCCCACGTCTTAGAGTCTGAACACTTTGGAACCCTAGCCAGGCCCTTAAGATTTCTAGTCAATGACTTTAGTAGCTGAGCCACAACCTTAACAAGTCTAGCCCATAAATTTGGCACAAGAGAGCCACTACCTTAACTCTTCCTCCCCGTGGCCCTCACCCAAAATATCTAGATCTTAAATGTGACTCTTTCTGTGATCCTGATCCATTGCACGAGCATCTTGCGACGTACTTGTGCGAACCAAAAACAAAAAATACAATGAATAACCAAAACAACATGAGCAAGATATCATGAGAAAATGTGTGCAAATGAACTTGGGGTCACTTCTATTTATACATTTGTGAGGGATTTCTTGGGGCTTTGACCAAATCAACATGCGGTTAGGCCAACCAATAAAATAATAAAATAAATCATAACTTAACTTTTGCTTAATCGATTGGAATGATTTATAGTTTGTTTTTGATCCCATCAAAAATAGGAATCTAATTAAATTATTATTTTAATCATCTGAGCTGTCCAATGTGGAATTTGATCCTAGTTGCAAAAATTAACACCTAAATTTTTTGTTATAGGATATGGCTATAATAAATAATAAGATGCATTATAGCATTATGAAAGCATTAGAAACAAGAGCTCGTGACATCACCATAGGAAATCATGAAGGAAAACCATAAAAAAATCTATGGTAGTCAAATATGAAGGATATAGCTCTTGGGAACCTCATTGGAAGGAAGAAGTCATCCAGGACAAGGCTCATCATACGTCAAGTCAAAAAGGAAACATCTTCCGTATAGGGATATGCAAGGTCCTCAAGATTCTCTGATGGAATCCTCATCAGAGGGTTCACCGATCTAGAGAGGAATCATGTGTTTCATCAGGAAATCCAAATTGTGTCGTTCATGGGATGATGGTATGATGTCATAATAGATGAAGTGTATCAAAGGGTTGAATATATTATCAATTAAGGAAGCTGCTGAAAGAAGCCTAGATGACCTAAAGGTAATTGAGCTATGTATGCTTGTATTTAATATTATAATTTCATGTCATCTGGTTGCAGGTAACATGGATCACTACTTCTATCTTGAGAAGCATGATCAAAGGGAAATGACTTCCTCGCTCTAAAAATGATGTGAAGGCATAGGTCACACTAGATGAAATCAACATAATATGTCCTCATATGAAGTATGAGGTGGTTGAAAATTAAGGAACTTTGATTGGAAGCTCCTCAAGATGGAATGTGTGAAGAAATCATGGAAGATATTGCAGAGACATGTGAAACCATGGTAAAGGAAATCAACATCCAAAAATACCAGGAATATTTAATTAGAAATCTCCCTGAAAGATATGAAGACTCTTATGGAAGTCCGAAAAGGATGGGAGACCCTCGATAATGGATATATTTGGGAGATGTGTCAACATGTATGTAGGATGTCGATACCTACGTGAAGATGTCATGATGAAATACCATCACAAAGGTAATTTCGATTGGAAGTTTTAATTTCTTATCTTGAACAATATCCGGATGGCTTATGCGGTGTCTTCCAAAGGGAAGAATTGTGGATGAATTCCCGAGAGGACTATATAGAAGGATGTAAGATACTTCCAAAAATTATGGTATGAAGAAAGGAAGCATGACATGAAGCAAGGCCATATGAATATCGATGGATCACTTTCCGATCTAGGAGGATCTCTCGTGTACAAGTACAAGTAGCATTAGGAATGGGTCAAAATTCAAAGTGGTTGATCGCTCGAACCTGTGCTCGAAAGTTGAAGTACTCATCACCCCGATTCTTAATGGTGTGAACAAATCTCCAATCCAAGCCCGTATGGAGAAATTAGAGCAAGTAAAATTTTCGGTCAAAATGGGGCAATGACTAGGTTTACGAAGTATCCCACAATTTCACCGTCAACCTAAAGGAACCTAGCACTCGAAAAGTGGACAAAATCTTGGGATGGTTAATTTTCCAAATAAATCCCATGTTTGAGAAAGTTAAAAAAAGGCACATCGTTATATGAAAATAAAAAAATATATTATATGGGTGGCCGGCCACCAACCCCGCCACCCACGCGAAAACAAGGGGCTAAGTATGGATTGGGGGTGGGTCATGGACCCTCACCACCCCTGTGGTGGTTGCATTGATCACTGTGGGGGCGGGCCGCCACCTACAGGACCCAGCCACCATGTTAAAAAAATTGTCAGATACGTAAAACCCATATGTTTTTTAAAAAAATGTTAAAGTACACAGTGGGAGGCGGGAACAAGGCTGGGCCGGGGGTCGAACCCGCCTGACGCACGTGGCTAGCCTCCGAGTGGGTGGCACCACCATAAAAAATAAATTCCAAAACAAATTCTATGTTAAGAGCGGGTGAGATTCGAACCATGATCTATGCTCGCCGTAAAAACTTCGTCACCGTTGAGCCACGAGGCTCACCTTGCGGGTTTCGCCTCAAAAGTATATAAAAAACCTCATTTCAACAATGCACCCAAGAAGACCAGGTATAGGCGGCATGCACCGAGGAAGTGAACCCCGTATTCTCTTCAAGGAGGCAAGAACCATGATCCGAGCCACATTTTCTGGGCCCGTAATTGTCCAAAGGTCCAAATTCGGGGAAAATTGTATAGATCTTACACCCTCTCGGTGACATGAATTAGATTGTGTTGTTTGTTGCTGCAACATAGGTCTCCTTTTTTTGGCCACTTTTCAGCTTGGAGGTATAAGGGTGCTTTATGTAATTTTACTTTTACTTCTTCTTCTTCTTTTCCACTTAATGGAATGGAGGCCTCCCCACTATTGAGCTAGGCCTAGAGACGTAGTCCAAATTGGACGAAATCTATTATCAACCCTTGTTGTAATCTTTTAATTCTTTCATGTTCTTCTTCTCTTATTTCACAGCGCTTTGTTGTTAAGGTTAACATGTCATGTTTCATGTAATTATTTAATACATTTGCAAGTAAAATATCTTGGATCAAGTGGTATCGTAGCCTATCTTGTTAGATGTGAATTTCATGTGGATTGTATGCTAACCGAAACATGCTCAAAATAGTCAAAGGAAGCTTAAGTCATTTGATCCCGAAGTGGGGCATGCACTTTGAAGGAATAACATGGCAGATGACGATGTCATCACAGAGGAGGAGCTCAACTATCACAAGGCCTTCTATACAATGGAAAATAAGGTCGATAAGTTGTTTTCAAGATTCGAGAAGACTCAGGAAAATGAAGGAGAATGGCCCCGAAGGACAAGGTTCACCATGGAAATTGTGGAGGAGAACCTCTCTCTTCTCCTTCCATGAGCGAAAGTTCTTCTTCTTCTCATCATCCTCATACAGGTTCAAGAAATGCATCTAAGAAACATTAAATTAGATTTCAAATTTGACCTTCCCATGTATAATGGTGAAAGTAATGTAGAAAATCTTAACAAATGGATTAGGAAGATTAAAGTTCACTACAAGATTCAATGTATCGAGGAGGACGATGAAAAAATCTAGTTGGCCTCTATTCCGTCGAGCGCACCACTCTTGTCTAGTGGGAGAGAAAATCGTGAGGCAAGAAGAGGTTGGGTAATCTTCTTTCTCCATGTTCAAGTTTTATTTCTCGTATTAAAAGATCAATTCTATCCATTAAGTTATAAGAAAAAAACCTTAATGGAATGGTAGTACCTAAGGCAAGGCAAAGGCCAAAATGTGCAAAGCTTTACAAAGGAATTTAGAAAACAAGCACTAAATTTGGACATTTCACTAGATTCACCCGAAGTGGTAACTAATTATATTGGGTTATTACATAGTTACATTAGGCACTCATTATTAATGTTTGAACCTACTTATTGACTCGCTGTAAAGGCCATTCATCTTGAAAACATGGGAAAAAATGATAGAGATGACTACTGGGTGAACCACCTTTCAAACCTTCAAATGGAAAATCCAAAGGAAAAGGAAAGGGAAGTGAAAAGAAGACGACATCAACCAAGAAATATGAAGGAGAAAAGCCTTATTTCACTCACCGCAAAAAGGAAGGTGATGATGATGATCATATTGTTGTCGTACCCGAAGGTAACAGTTTCTCAAAGAGATACAGGAAAAGGAAAACAAAAAGACGGTGGAAACCACACAACAAGACCTTGGATTTGACTCGGGTAACGAGACATCCATCACAACAACATGCACCAAATGTACTCTTTCTCTTCATGATAATTATGAATTGCATGCAAGCACTAGTTCAACATATGAGCCTCTTCCTAATGAAACGAAAGGGAATTGAGTTATTTCCATATTAGAGTTATCACAAACCATACAAAAGTGGAAACTCGATTTGATTTAGGATCTCAAGAAAATTAATATCGTAATCCTTGGTTAAAAGTTAGCTTAGAAATAAGTTTCATCCGAAACATTATCTCCGTTTGGATGGATACATGACAAAGAAAAATTATATGTAACCAAGAAATGTAAGGTTAAATTTGTAATTTATTCTAAGCTAGTGGATGAAGTAGGTCCGGGATGTAATACCACTTGATATTTGTGGTATTGTGTTGGGGAGTGCGTATCTATATGACAAGAAAGAAGTTTTATTTCGACATGAAAATAAACATCAAATCAAAAAAGTTAGGTTAGAATATATTATAAGAGCTCATCAAACTAAGGTCGGGCCCACTTGTAAGGTGGACATATGAAGAGATTGGTGAATTCTAGCAAAGGGTGCATGCTCAAGGATTAGAGAGAAAAGATGCAACTATCCGATGCTTGCCAATGTTGTGATCTCGTTCATAAAAATGAATTATGTGAATTTATTTCTAACTATGATGAGTTGTTTCGGTGAACCAAAAGGATTGACTCCAAAAATGGGGAATCCAACATGAGATTCATTTGTAACATGATGCTCCATTACCAAACATTGGTATGTACAAGATGTCGACTATCGAGATGGAGGAGATCAAAAAGTAGGAAAGGTGGAATTGTTGAAACCAAGGGGTCATCGTACTCAAGTACTTCTCCATGCGGTTCACCGATCATGTTGGTGCAAAATAAATATGGCATGACATGGAGGATGTGTGTAGATTACCTAGCATTAAACAAAATCACGTGAAAAACCGATACCCTCTTCCTCGCATTAATGATTTGTTAAAATCAATTAAAGAATTCTATCTATTTCACCAAATTGATTTACGTAGTGGTTATCGTCACCAGGTCATAATTTCAGAGGTTAAGGATGTGTAAAAAACCACCTTTCAAGACCAAACAAGGGTTTGCTGAATGGATGGCGATGCCTTTCAAATTGTGTAATGCTCTAGCCACATTCATGAGGGTCATGAATTATATTTTTAGGCCCTTCATTGATGAATTTGTTATCAGTATATTTAGATGATATTCTTGTATTTAGTAGAACTTGGGGTGAACATGTATGCCATGTAAAGAAAGTGCTTGATGTATTTAAAAGGGAAAAATTGTATGTAAAATTGTCAAAGTGCGAGTTTCTGAAGACTCCTTAGTCTACCTAGGTCATATTGTCGGCGTAATGGTCAATAAAAATCAACCCCTATAAAGTTGAGGTGATTGTAAAATGGCCTAAGCCTACCATTGCAACAAGAGGTCCACAATTTTCTAGGTGCAGAAAATATTGGAGAAGATTCATTGCCAATCTCTATTATTTATCACCTTCACACGCACCGACAAGTATGAAGCAAGCTCTCATAGTGGGGAGGAAAGAAGCATATATCCTTCGAAGCACCGAAAGAGAAGATTATCACGGCGCTCGTGCTTGGCTTTATCCGAACTCAAACACCGTTTGAGATCGAAACGATTCCGTTGGATATGTCGTGGGGGTTGTACCCCCGATGCAAAAAATGAAGCATATATGTTACCATTCGGAGAAATTATCCTGGGCCGTTGTGAATTATCCCACTTATGATGAGGAACCGTATGCCTTGGTCCAAAGTGTGAAAAAGTGGAAACACTACTCGATCAACAAGGATACTATCATCCATACAAATCACAAGCTCGTAGTACCTTCAACACAAACCAAGCTTCGTTATGCTCGTCATTTCGTGTGGATGGGATTTCTACAATAGTTTCATCTAGCAATAAAGTATAAGAAGGGCACTAGGAACAAAGTGTAAGATATGATTTCTCGCCCTCCCATCTCTCGTTTCTATTATTTTGCATAATGCTTCTCGTATTTTGAAAGTTAGGCCGAACAATATGCTAATGATAATGATTTTAAGGAGATTTATGGAAAAACTACTCATGGATCACAAATGTGGACAACTATCATTTGGCAGTTCAATCGTTGTATCACCTTGGGAAAATGTGCATACCCAATTGATGAAAGGGTACATGTAATCGCATGCCTATACCTCTCTTGTGTCGCATATTTTGGTGTTGAAAAAACCTTATGTCATTTACAAAGGTTTTTCTTTTGGCCTCATATTAAAAACATTGTAACTTGATATGTAAAGGGATGTGGGATGTGTTCGTTTCTAAGTCCTTTAATACAAAACTCAAGCTTTACACACCACTCCCTATTCCGAGTCGTCCATGGGAAAATTTTTTTAGGTGGTTTTCCCATGTCTAGGAAAGGTCATGACTATTTGTATGTTGTCGTGGACCGTTTCAATAAAATGTGTATATTAATGCCTTGTAAAAAGTGTGTCATTGTAGAGTTGCATCGCTTGTATTTTCTTTCGCTTTTTTGTCCACTTCGATTGGCTTCAAATCGATTGTGTCGCATCAAGACCTGCCACTTTCTTGGAGAGTTTTGGACCACCTTGTGGAGAATGATGGACACCAAGCCGAGGAGAAGCACAACATTTCATCCACAAACCAATGGGAAAACATAGGTCGTCAACTCAGTACCGTGGTGAACTTATTGTGAGGCTATTGTCTCAAACATCCCAAATTATGGGATGTGCATCTTCCTTTGCATCATTCCCATAACCGAGCAAATGCATTCTTATATCCAACGCACCGTTTGAGACATGTTTTGGTCACCTACTAAAGGATCCTTTTTTACATGGTCTTTGGAAGGGATGAAGATTCTAGTGGACATGATGGTAGGGAAAAGCATAGAGGTTCATCCAACGGATACAACATTCAATAAGTAAGATAGAGCAAACTTGCAAAATAGGGGTCAAGCTCGATACAAGGCTCGACATGATAAACACCGAGTCGACCACCGATTCCGTGTTGGGGACATGGTGTGGTCTCCACACGTTAAGGACAAAATGAAGGGAGAAGGAAAAAAGTTGCAACCAATCAGACATGGTACATTTACGATATTGGAGAAGATTGGGACAATGCATTTCATCTTAACTTGCCTACATACTTGTAAATGTACTCGGTAGTGAATGTTGCTTAAAAATCTAAAGCTTTATGAGGCACCATTGATTATGGACACCGAAGAGGTAGGATAAGTTCATACAAAGGATGAGTTTGCACTCGGAATATCTTGATGAATTTCCCGTAAGATATCCTTTCGCGGAGAACCGTGCCTTCAAGATGGGGAGATGTGGAATATCTTCAAGTTGGTTTCAAAGGGATGCACTCAAGCAAGGCTAGATGGTCGAAAATGGAAGTGAGGAGAAATTCCCCTCACTTTAAAATTGAATTGATAACGCTTTATCGTCCAAAAAGCTCTTTGAGTGGAGG
Source organism: Pinus albicaulis (assembly GCA_034641835.2). Taxonomy (NCBI): domain Eukaryota; kingdom Viridiplantae; phylum Streptophyta; class Pinopsida; order Pinales; family Pinaceae; genus Pinus; species Pinus albicaulis. The sequence continues at coordinate 84,826 of JAXQQM020081129.1, forward strand.
AGGATATCTCGTGGCCAAGTGGCTGGGTGGCATTAAGAATGGGTCAAAATTCAAAGTGGTTGAATCGTTTCCTCGAACTAGGCTCTCAAAGAAGTAATTGTCTCCTTGATTCCAACGATGCTAATTTATATCCAATTCAAGCCTATATGGAGAAGTTAGAGCAAGTCAAAGTTTCGGTCAAAGTGGGGCAACGACTAGGTTTAAGTATCCTACAATTTCACCATCAACCGCAGGGAACCTAGCACCCGAAAAAAGTGGTCAACTCGTGGATGGTTAATTTCCCCCAATAACTCCCATGTTCAAGAAGGTTAAAAAAGGCACATTGCTATATGAAAATAAAAATAGTATTATAAGGGTGGCGGGCCACAAACCCCGCCACCCATGACAAAAAGGGGCTAAGTATGTACCGGGGGGTAGGTCGTCACCCTATAATTCCTGGTGGTTACATTGACCGCAGTGGTGGGCCACCACGAATGGAACCGCAACCATGTTGAAGGTGCGATTGTAATTTTAAAATTTATGATATGTTTTTAAAACAATTGTTATATGACATTGCGTGGAGGCGGAATGGTGCTGTGGGGGCGGGAACGCCACCCACGTGTCCGGCTCCCGAGCGGTGGACACCACCATAAAAATCGGGCCTAAAACAAATGCTATCTCGATTCCCCTCATTTCAGAAAAATCTACCACCATTGATCCATGGGGCTCACCTTGGTGGCTATGCCCTCAAAATTATATAAAAACCCTCATTTAAATAATGCGCCACAAACTGCATGTGTAGGCACGCGATTCGAGGAAGTGAAACCCCGAGCCATTCGTAAAGGTCATGAACCATTATATAAGCCATATTTTCGTAGGCCTAGAATTGTCCAAGTTGTCCAAATTGGGAAAATTTTATATGGATTTTACACTTTCGATGATAAGAATCTCGATGGTTTTGTCCATTTATGCAACATAGGTCTCCATTTTTTCGCCACTGTACCTTGAGGTATAAGGGTGATTTATGTAATTTTACTTTACTTCTTCTTCTTCTTGCCACTTAATGAATGAAGGCCTTCCCACTCATGGAGCGTGGCCCGTGACACGTAGTCCAAATTGGATGAACTCCCTTATTGTCATCTTTTAATGCTTTCATGTTCTTCTTCTTCTTTTCATGTGCATGTTCTTCTTCTCTTCTTTCATGTGCGCTTTAAGTTTTTAAGGTTAACATGTCATGTTTCATGTAATTCTTTTAATACATCTGCAAGTAAAGATCTTGGATCACTTTCCTGAAGTAGTAACAATGATGGACATGAAATGAATCAAGTAATGAAAGTGATGGATGGTCTCGTGCCCTATGAAGAAGTCCCAAAAGATGAAGACTCATAACAAAGAATAAATTCATGACATCGTAGGAAGGAGTTCTTCAAGAAGTTGGTCATTCCATTATCTCTATTTGAGGAGCTACTATAAGTCCCCGATTAAGAGGAGCTCCGTAAACAAGTTTCTTACTTGAAAGTAACTTGAAAATTCCTAAGCTAAGAGGGAGCTTATGTAATATTCTTGTGTAGGAATGAATATATCTCTTTATTGTAATATTTCCTCCCTAATTAGGAGTGAGAGATAGAAACGTCATTCTTGTCTTCACTTGGGAAGACAAAATGGAGGATTGGGTAATCATCCGGCATCCGATACTCTTTGAGGATGAGATAGGGAATCCAAGATAAGAGTAGTCGTAGAGGATAGATATTATTTGAGGAATGGAAATCCAAGATAAGAATAGCTCCGTGGAACACACCCCGAGAACCCGAGTAGGGTATGTTCAAAGAGAGACAATGATTAGGGTGTCTATAAATCATTGGTCTTGCCGAAATTGAGATTATATCTTATGTGGAGAGATAGAGATATTAGTCAAGGGATTGCTATATGAAAATGTTGCCTATATGATGTTATACATAAATGTGTTACCAATCCGATTCTTCTATGAGAAATTCTTCGATTTAGAATGACCAAGTACCATTATGAATACCTCCCTAGTTAAGAGGGACTCGTTGAAAAGTGTGTAACTAGGTTCGGTCTTCATAATTACATGTAACCGTGATTTACGTAAATGATGTAATGAAGAAAATAAAACTCTTATTTCATGGGTTTCGTGAGCAAGTGATTTTATTTTAGTTGGCTCCCATTGAGAGCATTAGGATTTTTCATTTAAGTTAAGGAATTAATGTCATGTATGAAGAGCTTGAGCCTACGTCATGCATATATGTCTAAATAACCCTCCAATGAAAAGTACAATCTTCTCTTGCTATGTTAGCCTCAATATAAATAAAATATGGCATGTCGACTCACATCATTGGATGCATCAATTCAACATGACATGTCAACTTATATATGGGACCAACCACTATATATAGGTACCTCAACCTATTCCACAGAGACAAAATTTTAGTGACATCTTCTCTAAGTTTTTCGTATGGGTAAAAAAATATCAATTCATATCTCTAGTATAGACATTTCCGATGGAAGAGGCACGAGGAAGTGATGAAAGTGGTAACAAGGTAGAGATGATGGGACAACGTAGTTTTGTCTAGGACCATATAAATGATAGTCAGACCAAGTTCTTCAATAAAGAAAAATATTCACTAAGGGTACATATATATTATAGATCGATGTTGTGAAGGGACCACAATTCGGTTATGTAAAAGGAACTATTGTTCAGTTGATAGACAATGTTGTTTTAGTTTTTATACAACAAATACATTTTAGTGTCATTCTTCGGGTAACATCTCTAGTGCATCTACAAGTTTTTGAGGAGATGATCTCGGCCGAAGAGGAAGAGAATTTAAGAAGAAGAAAGGAGCATAAAGGACTTGTGACTTAGTATTGTTAGTCTTGGAGTGGCTAATAGGTCACGGGTCTTAGTCTTGGTATTCATCAATCGTAGGCCCTATAGGAATAATTTGTGTGGATTTACTCTCAAAAGAGTGAGAGGTTTTGGCTCGACTCATAGCCTACATGATGTGTTTGTTGTCTATTTATGTTCATGCATTATTTACCGCTTGATGAAGAAGACACTATGAAGATAATAACAAGAAGATCCTAATATAAATAAGTAAAAAATTAACAAAAATCACTAACAAAGAGAAGTTAGCTAATGCGAATGCCCTGCATTTTTCAACACAAAGAAATATTGATCATGAAAGAAAAGAGATACAAAATTAAAATATGCATTCTAAAGGCAAAAAATAGTTCATTTTCATTAGTATGTAGAAACATAAACATACACCTCAAACAATGAAATAATAGCTCTTACAATCATTCACTACATATGCATGAAAGTGCATTGTGCTCCAATATCTTAAAATTAACTAAATTCCAAGATAAACCATTAAAATGATACACCACAAGTTGCAATAGTACAATAAGCTACCATTTTCTTCTCAAAGAATACTTTTCTCTCCTATTCCTAGCTTGAGAAGCCAAGGTGAAAAGTCATTTTATTGAACTATGAGGGTGTATATATAACAAATGAGGTGACTCTTCACCTCCCCTCATGAATCTTGAGATATGATGAATTCGGAATTCATGTGACCTTTAAGTCGTTACATGACTTTATAATTTTCTAGTGACTTTTCACATTCCATGTGGGGCCCTGGCTTCCATGCATTTTACATTTTTTCATTTTTTTCTCGAAAATATAATATTAGATGTGGACAAATACATTTATAACATATGACTTAAGTGGTGGCACTTTTTGAAGCCATGAATCAATGATGGTGAGATAAGGATTCATTGTAATGTATCAATGACAAACTCTCTTCTCTTTACTATTGTCTTCTCATCTTCATGATATATCTAATTGTAATTCATCTTCATCCTCCAAAGGGATGGTTATGATATGGAGTATTCCATGTCATCTCGATCTTCATTCATCCGTCATAGTTCAATGTCTCTTTGTCTCTTTGCTCTCTTGTGTCTCACCTCCACAAGTATCTTCTTGCAACATCTGTTGATATTCCCCTTGAGAATCATCATGCCATGTTAATACTATAACAACCGCAAGTGAATTTCACTCATGACAAGACAACTCGAAATCACCTAGTCTACCTTGCTTCTCAGTGCAAAAGACATCAATCCGATGGGGTAGTGCACAATATTGAGTAAGAAGGCCTTCTTGAATGCAAAAGGCACAGATCGTGAGCCAAGGAGTGAGGGGATAGGCAATGTAACCGTGTTGTGCACAAATTATAGAGAAATGTAAGTAAGGGATTGCATAGTGGAAAATCCCAAGTAGAAGGGAGGCTTCGATCATGCACTATGACTATGCAAAGGTGTAGTGGAAGGATGAAAGGTCAAGTGGACCGCACAATGGAGGTTTCTCAAGGGTCTAGAAGAGGTCTAATTTCCATGATGATTACATAGTGTGTAGGGGAAAAAGGAAGGTTGATCAGACTACACATTAGGAAAAAATGAAAATAACAAATTTGAGTGACTGGAGAAACAGGGATTTGTGGCAAAGGCAAAGTTGAGGGAGAATTTTCTTTTGGGAATTCAGTAGCGGCATGGGCTATACGAGGCAAGGGGTGCTTCACCATGGGTTAGGACTGCGTAGTGTGTAGTTCCAAAAGGCTAGAAATGTAGGCCCAATATTGAGAAATTTGCAAAGACAAGGAAAGTTCCGAAAATGAATAATTTGTGGGATTAGTGAGACAAGAAGGTAAAAGTGAAAGCATAACAAGAATTGAACATAATCACACACTCATAAATGATCAACCACATGAAAATACAATAATTAGTACCCAAAACCAATAAGCATAGACTAAAAAACAACAAGGTGACACTTACCTCCTATGGCATACGATGACGCTTGGGATTAATTTAGAAAGGGACTTGAAAATTAGAGAAAAAGTGTTGCATCATATTAACAACTCAAATGAAAATTCACATGATCAAAGGAGGCTCCAAAATTTGAATGTAGGCCAAAATTTTGAGGGTCTTGTAGAATAAAAAACATTAGGATAGATAAATGAATAATAAAGAAATCCCTGTAACCCCATTCCTTTTCCTCTCAGGTATCATAGCCCCTATTGGTGCTCATGGTCTCTTATTCTTGGTCATCATCATTTTATTAACGACAAAAGTAAAATATTTACAATGTTTACAACAACATGGTATATCTAACTCATGGTGATCAATATCGAATAAAATTTAATATTCATGCATAGTTTTAAACAAATTTAATTACATTTTTTTCCAAGGGGATAACAGATGTGACACTTCCATTTATCTTGCAAGAGGGCATAATTTTCAAGGTAAGAGAATAATGAATAGGTTATGTTATCACCCTTGCTTCCCAAGGCTAAGAATGGATCTCAAGGAAGGTAATCCACAAAGCAACCTTTAGGTTAGGGTCAGCCGGGTTCACCAAGACCAAAGAGAGGGCTCTCTCAACGTCACTTTGTAGGGAAAGATATGACCGGATATAATGATCTTAGGCTATTTGAAGTTTTGTCGATAGGAATGATAGTTAGGGAACTAGGTCTAGGATTTAGGCGTATTTAAAAGGTTATATCGTAGAGGCAAGGATGAGGCCGTGTAGGTAAGCTTAGAAGCATGATTAATTTTCATTTTCGTATAGGGTGAAGTGAGAGTCGAATGAGAATTAAAATGAATTCATTCATCGAAGACATACATGTTCATGTAAATCTTATAAAAATAGATGATGGAAAGTATGATTTCTATCTATAACCGATAATACTACCATAAAGAAGGATATATGTGAAATATGGATAAAATACCATTAAAAATGATAATATTATAGAGAGAAAAAATATGCTCAAAGGCATACAACCTGAGTCTCAACACCATGTCTCCAGAAAGACTACCTTTGATTTCATTAAGAAAAAAGCTTGTACAATAGCTCCACCGCAAATAACAATTATTCAACACTTCAAATGGATTGAGTTGGAGTACATATAGGAAAATAAGAGTTATGAAACCTCATATGGTCGAAATTATATCCAAAAAGCATCATAATTACATCACATGAGTCAATTCCTATAATCTAGGGAAGTTAGAAACTATTCCCTAAAATTTAGCTAAAGAGTAGGAGTGTGTGTCTCCTTCATTAAATTACATGTTTCTCATTATAAGAGGCAAAAAAAAAATTCAAATACTCAAATGACACCTCATGGGATAGATAATCATCTAATTCTCGACGTTTTCCTAGCTTGAAAAATGTCTCAAGGGAATCCAATGCAGAAATGTAGCGCCATTAGCAAAAGCATCACGCTCGTCTTGTGCAAAAGTGTCATGTTCGTCTAGTAGAAGCGTAACGTCTATTCAATGGTGAATTTGGCCCTTCTTTAAAGCATCCATTTTTAAGTCTAAAGATTGGGATGGGTGCATCCTTACGTGTCTAATTTCCAATGCACCTTCAAAATTTAGAAAACACCCACTGAAGACCCGCAAAAATTGATTTCCCCCAACCTCGCTCCAAGCGCCGTGCTTGGTCAAAAACATCAAGTGTAAACATGAAAAAGAGGTAGTTTTTTGGCTTTTATCCACAATAAAGGGGTTTCCCATGAAAAAGGTGGACCCGATCTAGAATGTACAAGTGAAATGGAATCCAACAACATAATCCATTCTTCATTTGGAGTGTCTCCCGAGAGAAAGTGTCTGTACATCGCGTGATGCTTTGTGAGGATCACCGAGAATATTCCAAAAATTATAAAAAATGTTCAAAATACTCAAAATCTCTAACTTTTTTTTTTGACACCATTGGATGATAAGCTAAACAACCAAGTATTCCTCAACAAGTAGGTCCAAGTTACCCTTCTCCTCGAGCTTCATTTGGGCTTTCTTGATCTTTTTATTCATTTGCTTCACCTCATTTGGGAGATTTTGTTTCTCGGTGCAATAATGATTTTCCATGTGCCTCCGGAGGTCATTGTTCTTTTTGGATTTTTTTTCGGTAAGCTTTTCAAGATGTACATTCACCTTGTCAAGTCAATACTCTCTATATTGATTGATTTCAACAATAATTAATTCATCAAAAGTTTTCCAACTCGATTTAGAGATGATTCTTTTTCAGTGAAGTGCAGCCTTTGAGACCTCTTGTCCTGTATCCTTTCTTTGTTTCAATTTATGTATCCTACAACTGATCATCTACTAGTTCTTTACATTTACCTTTTTCTCATTTCTCAATATGCACCTTTGGCTTTGTATTGAGGAGTAGTTTCACTCTTTAACCGTAGACTTTCGTCGTAGGAAGGTGACCCGAGAATTTTCCATTGAGAAAATATCCCCTCAAATCTTCTCTCTTCATCCTTTTCCTTTATGATTTCCCGCTGAATTTTCCTTCACATGCTCTACCATGTCAACTCCCACGGCAAGCCGTTCATCATGTCGTTGCAATGGTGACTACTGCCATCATGACTAGGTAAGCCATATTGTTTGTCTTTCTCAAGTGTGGCTTCGCAAGTACACCTTATGGTATTAGGAGAAAAAAACCATCCTCTTACCCTTCTCATAGGTTTGAGTGATCTCCAACCCTAAGCGCTTTTTGAAACCTCTACTTCTTTCTTTCTTGAAGATCCAACCTCCTTTGGTTGTGTTGATGCCGATGATGTGCTGCAAATAATCGGTGGAATAGTAGCAGTGTGCCGATGCTAATTTCTCCATGTTTCCCAGGTCATATTTTTGCCGAGTGTTGCGTAAAACAAACATATCGACCAAACCATGGTGGAATAAAATCAGATGATGAATTTTACCTTTGCTCGCACCCTTTTCGCCATTTTCGACTCAAACTCGAATAACAGTTAGACAAATTAAGTAATTTGGTGTACAAGGAAGGTATTGAATCTCGGCATGCAGGTTTTATAGTCTTGAATATATCCTTCGCATGTAAAATATCTTCAGGATTAGCTTTATTAATGGGGCATACTTATCAACTAAATGCTTGAAAGGGAAAACATGCTCAAAGTTCATCTCTACAATGAGGTTTTAAGAACAATGGGTAGTTCCCAAGTTCCAATTCCATGCCTTTGAACCAAAATCTCCTTCCCGCCTGAAATACCTATTGTCAAAGTGATGGCATCTTATGATAGAGTGAATTCACGTTCGATATTATGGCCTTGTATCTACCGAAGTTAGTGGTAAAAATGTTAAAAATTACATGGCGAAACCTACCTCCATGATTCTCTCACACCCAAACATCCACTATTTGCAAACATCTCTGGCATAAGGGGAAGCATTGATTTCTTGCAAAGTGGATGGATCGTACTTGGAATGGTGGCCTCTTGTGAACCTTCTTTTCACCCCTCTAACAATTCTCGTGAATACGATGAAACCCCAACAGATGAGAAAATGTGAAAGTGAATTGTGGGAAAATAGGGATAGGGATAGGTGACTTTAGGGTTGTGATGAGGTATAAGGAAGCTAAGGAATATTCCCCAAAAAATTGAGGAGGTAGGGCAGTGTTAGCTTGAGTCTACAAGTGAAAATTTTTGAAATAAAGACAGGGAGATTGACCAAAATGTGAAAAAACACAGGATTTCCGAGTTTCCATGGAAATGTCGTGGGAAATTAGGGTTTTTGCGAAACAATGGTAAAGAGGGTTGTGATAGGAGTGTTAGGTAGGGTTTGTGGAAGATATGTGAAGGTCTTAGATGGTGAGATGATGGTTTTAAACAATCGAAACCAATCAAGAATGGGAGGCCCAAAACATAGTGGAGCAAAACCCTAAGGAGAGAAATCACTCATGTTAATCAAGGAATTGACTTGAAAAACGCATTGAGAGTGTCCACTTACTGATTTTGGATGCAAAATGTGATCTTGGTGAACTGTTTTTTGAAGCTGAATGGTTGACTTGGAGGGCCGAAAACCAAAAATCTTAGCGCCTTTGGCATAAAAACATAACGTAGTGGCAGACACATAACACTAGCACCTAGAAATGTCACACCGGTAGAGTATTCCGAAGGTGAGAAAGGAGATATATCGAACAAGAGAGGATAAAATGAGTATAGGGAAGTCACTTTTTCCCTTTATAAAATTACAAAACACGCTTTTTTGTTCTTTAAATAAAACTAAAGGATCTTTTGATAATTTTTTTTTTCATTTTTTGAACAACTTGACAATGTAACAAGATTTTGAGCAAAGACAAATTGTCTTGTTTTATTTTTCTACCTATGCTAAATCCCTTTGAAGATAACTCTTATGGTGGAAATAAATCTTTTTTGGCCTTCTTTATGACAGAATTTGGACATTTATGGTGGTGAAATAAAAAGATACTGTGAGACCCACTCAGGAAAGCATGGTGATTGACCTAAGAATCCAGATGATAATGGAGTGACATGACCTCTAAGATGATAATGACCATGAATGGAGTGTAGGGAGTAGCATTTCGTACCCAGAAATATTCAAAAGAACACATTTTTTTTTTAAACTGACTCTGAAACACGAAATTTTGGCCTAGGACCACTACTTACAAACTCGAAAAGAGTACATTTGATCACTAAACATTTGGACAATAACATTGGATCAGCTAGGATGGAAGTTCCTTTAGGAGGTTTCAATAAAACCATAGAACTCGGTAGCCTCGCTCCATTGGGCAATGGAGTCACCGCATCTACAATCCTCAAACTAACTCAAATTAAACCGAAAGTTTTACTATACATCATCAACCGCAAACTCTACTAGAAACCGACATCAAAAAAGATGCTCGGTATCAAAGAGCTTATTCATGAACCTTACCTACTCTAACTAATCTATAAATCACTTCGATTAAGTGAAGTCAAAAATCCAATGTATCCAATCAAGTAAATATATTCTTGATTGATGCTTCGTATTAAGCTCCACTGCATAAAGAAATATTTAGTAAATGGAAACTCAAAATGAAATATGAGCCCAAAACCCGCGTTGGTGAAAAAACAAACTCCACCTTTTCGATGCTTGCAAAAAACTACCCAAGGGTTCTTGAAAAGCATGAAACATTACCTCTTTTCGATCAACAAAAAGAAGGGGATATGATTTCAAATATAATGGATGATTTTTCTTCTTCATTTGGTCGATCCTTCCTAAATAAAAGTGCAACAATGTGATCTTCCATATCATCCAAATTAGAGACAATATTTGTATGTTCTTGCATCTTCAATTGAGGTAACTAAATCAACATCAATGAAAATATCTACAAGTGGATTTTCATGTATACTGTAGTTATAATTGTCTTGGCTTTGAAAAAATTCTACATTCGACTTTCATTTGAATACTACCGAACATTTTCATAAACTCCAAGGCAAAAACCCGTTGTACACTTTTTTTGACCCCAACGGATAAATCATGACTCTTTAGAGTTTTTATACAAGCAAACTCAAAATTCCGATATGCACATACTTCTTCCCGAATTTTCAAAAAATCGGAAGAGGAAAGGGATGAAGAGTATATGGAAATAAAATCTTCATATATATCTTAATCGCTTGAATATTGTAAGATCGTTGTTAATTATCATCAATTTCAAAAGATGAAAAATCAATGTCATCCTTTGAAAATTCCTACTAAACACACATTCAGGGTAGAATCCATAATATTCTCATGGTAGTGAAAAGGGTTTTCATTCAAAGCATCCAAGAGTTCATCATCCATAAAATCTTCATCTCCATAATAAATTTCCACTTCCTCTTCAATAAAATTATCATATTGATCACAACAATCCTCAATCAAAAGCAAAGAAGGATAGGTTTCTAGGAGTGATTTCAAAAATACCGAGTGAAAATCCTCGAGAGAATAAATACAAGCAGAGGAAAGACTTTCATACCAAAACCATGCTCTTTCTTATAATGTGATCATCAACATACTCATTAAACAATATTCATGAAATTTAATCCTCACTTACGCACATGCATATAAAATATTATTAAATGAAGTGTAGCATCATCACATTTTGGTATCTATGAATTTTGGCAAGTATGTTTGCCAATCTACCTAAGGCATAGTATTTGGAAAGCTAGGGATATGAGAGACCGATCCATAGGAGTTACACGGCATTCCTTTCAGTTGAATCCATCTTGAAAATAGTGAAGTTCACCAAAATTTCCTTCAAGCTACCGGGTTTTTGAATAGTGGAGTTGCCATGAAAACTCTAAACCTTTGGATTCTCTCGACACTAGAGTCGCTGGTGTGAAATATGCACAACCTTCGTGCCTAATCATTGCTCACCATCAACAATCGCAGCTAATATTTATCGTTATTTCGGGAAAGTTCTTACATTTTCTTCCCGAAAGAACGACACCAAAAAAATGTTATCACCCCTCGCTTTCCAAGGCCGAGAATGGAATTGAAGGAAGGTAACCACAAACCAACCTTTAGGTCGTGTATCTAGCCCTACCAACAATAGAGAAGGGGCTCTCCTCAATGTCACCTTGTAGCCAAAGCGATGATCGTATATAATATCTTAGGCTAGTTATGATGCTCGCAGATTACGATTTTTGTTTATTTGAAGTTTTGTTGACATGAATGATGCTTTAGGGAACTAATGTCTAGGGTTTAGGTCGTATTTAAAAGGTTAGATTATAGAGGCAAGGATGATAACAGAGGGGTAAGCTTAGAAGCATGCTTAATTTTTCATTTTGTATAGGGTGAACAGAGAGAGAGTCATAATGAGCATTAAAATGAATTCATTCATCGAAGAGCAAGATACATGTTCATGTAAATCTTATAAAAATAGAGCATATAGAAAAAGATGATTGGCTTCATAAACCGATAATATTAACATAAATAAGAATATATGTGAAATATGGATAATATAACATTCAACACGATAATATTACGCGTAGAAAATAAAGTCTCAAAGGCATACCACCGGAGTCTCAATACTATGTATGCAACACCTGCCTTTGATTTCATTCAAAAAAAAGTTTCAGACAATAGCTCCACTACAATAAATAAAACTATCCAACTCCTTCAAAATGGCTTGATTTGGACTACATATATAGGAAAATAAGTGTTGTGTAACTAAACTCTCCAAAAAATAGAAGAAAAAGAGATATCAATGCCTTAGAAATAAGCCATCGAGGGGGGCAACCTCCAATACATTACATAAGTGAATAATTCTTGGATGATACAATTTACAAAACCTCCTTTCTATATATAGGAGTCCATGAGGCCATAATGTAATCCTAGTGGGGCCACAATGTAATCCTAGACGACCTAACAATAATAATTTAAGGGCACAATAATAACAATATGGGGGTTACAAGGGTACAATAATAACAATAAAAGGGTTACACTAATAACAATAAGGGAATATACTATTAATATAGGGACCTAACATGCCCCTCTCCTTCAAAAGAGTGTTGTCCTCAACACTTGAGTAGCTTTGGGTGCTTCTGTATAAAATTATCATCCTCCCATGTAGAATCTTCAGTGAGTAAGTTATTCCACTTGATGAGATACTTTGAAATTGATCGATTCCGTAGTTGTCGAGTTCTTGTTTCCGTGACCGCTTCCGGTTCCAATATGATTTTTCCTTCCTCATCAAGTTCTGGCAATATTGTTTGAACTAGAAGATTTTCACCTATAACCTTGTTTAAGCATGAAACATGGAAAACTGGATGTACTCGCAAAGAAGCAGGAAGCTCCAATTTGTATGCCATAGTACCAATCTTTTGCAACACCTTGTAAGGACCATAGTACTGTGGCGATAATTTATTATCCTTCTTAGCTTTCTTGAGGGACATTTGTTTATATGGTTGTAGCCGTAAAAATACCCAATCTCCTACATCAAAAACTTCTCTGTTTGCGATGTTGATTTGTATTTGTTTCATTTCGGTTTTGTGCCAAATTCGGGTTATCCTTTAGAGTTGGAGAACTTCTTGCGTGCTCGATGTGATCTTCCGCTTCTTGAACCTTTGAATTTTCCCTTAAATATGATGTGATGGATGGAGGATGATATCCATAAGTGCCATAAATGGGGTCATTTTCGCTGCGGTATGGAAGGAACTGTTATACCACCATTCAGCAAGAGGTAACCACTTGATCCATTGTGTTTGTTTATGAGATACAAAACAACGAAGATATCCTTCCAAACATTTATTTACTATCTCAGTTTGACCATTAGATTGAGGATGATAAGATGAGCTATGAGCTAATTGAGTACCCAAACAAGAAAATAACTCCATCCAAAAATTTCCAGTAAAAATGGGATCTCTGTCACTCATAATAACCCTTGGGTTTCCGCGGCTTTTTGAATTGCGTCCATAAATGTAGTAGCAAGCATACTTGATTTAAATGGATGAGATAATGCACAAAAGTGTGCATACTTGGTAAGTCTATCAACTACCACCATAATGACACTCTTTCCTTTGGACTTAGGTAAACTTGTGATAAAATCCATTGAAATATCCTCCCAACATTGACTTGGAATGGATAAAGGTTGTAGAAGTCCCGGGGTATTAATTGTATCAACTTTATTCTGCTGGAAAACCAAACATTCCACCCCAAAATTTTGAATATCAGAGTTAAGGCCATCCCAAAAAAATTCTTTCTTCACCCTGTGGTAAGTTTTTAAAAATCCTGAGTGTCCTCCTAAAGGAGAAGTGTGCAATTCCAGAAGAATATTTTGTTTTATTTGGGAATTCTTACAAAGATATAAGCGATCTTTGTACCATAAGGAATGATTTTTCCAACTAAATGTATTAGATGTACTAGGATCTTGCTGCAACGTTTGAATGAGTGTCCATACATCTTTTTCTTTCTTCCATTCATCTCTTGCTTCGGTTATCCAATCTGGTTGGATAATAGAAATGGAACAAAGCAATGCTTCCACCTCTTCATTCTTTCTTGAGAGTGCATCTACAACAACATTAAGATTTCCTTTTTTGTAGATTATTTCATAGTCATAACCCAACATCTTTGTGACCCATTTTTGCTGCTCTTCTGAAGATAGTCTTTGTTCCAAAAAGTTTTTAAGACTATCATGATTAGTTTTTACCTTGAAGTGTCTTCCCATTAGGTAAGTTCGCCATTTCTTTAGTGTATGCAGTATTGCTAACATTTCCTTCTCATAAATAGGTTTCTGTAAATACTTTCCTTTGATTGGAAGACTTTCAAAAGAAATGGGTCTTCCTTCCTGCATTAAAACAACACCAATTCCATTTCCCGAGGCATCACATTCCACAATAAAGGTTTCTATGAAGTCTGGCGTAGCTAAGACTGGTGCTCGACACATTGCCTCTTTAAGATGTTCAAAGGCCTTAGTTGCTTCAGGGGTCCATGAAAATGCATCTTTATTCAATAATGTTGTTAGAAGTACTGCTATTTTCCCATAATTCTTAACAAACTTGTGATAATACCCCATTAACCTGAGAAATCCTAGCAACTGCTTTATGGTTGTGGGGACTCTCCATTCCTTAATGGATTTAATTTTGTGAGGGTCTACCTTAACACCCTTGTGAGATACAATATGACTCAGATATTCCACCTCTTGTACTCCAAAGAAACATTTGGATGCTTTTGCATATAATTGTTTCTCCTACAATAGTTTGAGCACCCTGTCAACATGTTCAAAATGATCTTGCCAAGGACACCTTTATAGATTAGTATATGATCAAAAAATACTAGCACAAATTTTCTAAGGAAGAGTTTGAAAATGGAATTCATCAACCCTTGAAATGTAGAAGGTGCATTGGTAAGGCCAAAGGCATGAACAAAAATTCATAATGACCCTCATGAGTTCGAAATCTTGTTTTCAGAATATCTTTAGTCTTCATTCTAACTTGATGATATCCTGAACGAAGATCCAACTTGGTAAAATAAATTGCTCCATGTAATTCATCCAATAATTCATCAATCACAGGAATGGGAAATTTATCTTTAATGGTGAGTTTATTGAGCTCACTATAATCCAGACACATTTTCCATGATCCATCCTTCTTGTGTACCAATAGTACAGGAGCAAAGAAAGAACTTTGACTAGGTTGAATTATACATGCCTCTAACATTTCTACAATCATACGTTCAATTTTATCTTTTGGACATAAGGATATCTATAAGGCCTGATGTTTGGAGGAACACTTCCTGGAATCAAATGAATAGCATGATCATGATCATGAATAGATGGGAGTCCTTTGGGAGTTTCAAACACCTTGGAATGATTGTCCAAGACTTGTTGGAGGTCTGCTGAAATATAGATGATTTTGATGTTAGGAACTTTAGTGAGCATATTTGTGAAATTATGCCTAGTTTTTACTTCTTTGAAAGCTTTTTCATGACATTAGAGCTTTTTTATCTTTCCCGTCTTCCCCGTAATACCCCGTAATTAATTCCTTTCATGCAGAAAAAAATTTCAGAAAAAGTTCTTGAAAATTAAAAGCTCTTGTCCCCAAAAATTGTGTAACCATTGTACTCTAGTACAACATATTTCTCCATAGGAATGAAGCCATTAGACTAGTCAATACATATTCCCCCATGGTTAGCTTGATATTATGACATTTTCCGAGCAATTTATAGTTCCTCCATTTGCAACCATCACTTGACATTTTGGTCTTTAGTATAGGAAACAATTTAATTCCTTGGCTACCTTACAATGAATAAAATTATGGGTGCTACCTGAATCAATCAACACTATTACCTTTTTCTTCTTGAGTTGTCCTTCTATCTTGAGAGTTTGAGAAGTGGTAATTCCTACCAATGCATTACACGATATGGTCAGATTCATTTCTTCCTCTTCTAGGGCTGGTTCCTGGTGTATATCCTCTTCTTGTTCATTTTCTTCTTCCTCTTCACAATCTATGTAAAATAATTTATTCTCAGCACAATTATGACCTTTAGTGTTTTTTCTATCACAACTATAGCAAAGCCCTTTTGCTCTTTTTTCTTCCAATTGTTGTTGTGTTGACATTCTAGGTTGTGGAAATCTAGGCATAGCAACACTTCCTTCTTTATAGAAGTGAGTGGTAGGCTTCCTTGTCACCATAATTTTACATTCAATTTTTCTTGCGAACTTGAATGCCTTCTCCAATGAATCAGGTTCCAAAACATAAACTTCATGTTGGATGCTATCCCTTAAAGTACCTATGAAGAGATCAATCTTGTGTTCCTCTGTAATATCAGTTACCCTTATATTCAATTTTTGGAAGTCCTCAATGTGCTCCAGCACTAAACCCTTTTGTTTGAGATTTATCAATTGTCTAAAGAAAGTGTTGCTTTGTGTATCCTCATAATGTGCTATCATTTCCTCCGTAAAAATTGACCAAGTGAAAATTTTTTTATGGGAGCAAAGCCATTGATACCATACAAATGTATTTTGTTCTAAAATTATATAAAGTTGCAATGCGTACCTTTTGTGTGTTTTGCATGTTATGGAGATCAAAATATTGCTCCATCTGTAGTATCCATGTTATAGGATCCTTTCCATCAAACTTCCTCATCTCCATTTTTGGAATATGTTGGTTAATCCTGCCAACATTGGAGTTTATGAAATCACGATTAACATTTATCTTGTTCTCATCATGAGTTTCTTCTACTATCTTTTCACCATTATGAAACATTTCTTGTATCAACTTTGTCAAAACTTCCATGTTTGCTTTTAGATCCTTCTTCATGTTTTCCATGTTGTCTTTCATGTCATCCATCTTAGCTTCCATGCCAGCTTCCATGCCATCCATCTTAGCTTCCATGCCTTTCTTCAAAACTTCCATTTCAGTTTTTGTTGCTCTTTGCGAGAGCGAAATTTGGTGCACTTGCTCTTGTAATTTTGATAGATCATGTTGCAATTCTTCATCTTCATGAGTCATAGTAGAGCCTTCTGAAGGCTTAATGGGTGTTGAATTATTTTTACGAGGCATCTTTTAGAACCCAATACTGATATCTATTCTACAATATGCCCTTGGAATCAATTCAAATTGATTCTTCAAACAAGACTTATGCAATTCGGAAAAAAAAGTGCACACCTTTTTCTTTATTTTGAGGAGCTCGATATTTAAATTGGATTATCTTTGTGATTGCAACACTTCAATATTTTATTTTTGGTACCAATGTATCCCTCTGAATTATCTTTCGAATGCCGCAAGTCTGACCTGATTTGGATTCTCTAAGACAAATTTGTGTCCAGTCTCCCACAATGACCTAATTATGGACTGGTTCAGTAGAGCGAACTTGTACGACTTGCCACGTGTCACTTTTTCATCCTTCGGCTACGAAATATATAGAAAGAAACTACCAGTCTGGGTTGCCCGATCTACCACGAAACTCACTGCCAATATTATGCTAGGAAGAAGGAGTTATGAATCTTTTCCCCACAATCACCCTCTTTGAGATGAAAATTGAGCTGAAAAAGCACTACCTTCCATAGATCATATCTCCGAAAATATTGCAAAGCAAGCTCTGAAATTTTTTGACGAGTTTTCTTAGGATGTTGGCTTCGAACCCTAAAAATTTCAAATTCTAAACCTTTGTAGAAAAAAAGTTATAGCGAAAATGCCACGATGACACCATTTCAAATCGAGGCGAAACCCTAGAAATAGAATCCAAAGCTGCGATACCAAATGTTGTGTAACCAGCTCCAAAAATAGAAGAAAAAGAGATATGAACGCCTTAGAAATAAGCCACTTCGAGGGGGCAACCTCCAATACATTACATAAATGAACAATTCTTGGATGATACAATTTACAAAACCTCCTTTCTACATATAGGAGTCCATGGGGCCATAATGTAATCCTAGTGGGGCCACAATGTAATCCTAGCCGACCTAACAATAATAATTTAAGGGCACAATAATAACAATATGGGGGTTACAAGGGTACAATAATAAAAAT
The DNA here is from genome assembly GCA_034641835.2 of Pinus albicaulis. Lineage (NCBI taxonomy): Eukaryota > Viridiplantae > Streptophyta > Pinopsida > Pinales > Pinaceae > Pinus > Pinus albicaulis. The sequence continues at coordinate 102,615 of JAXQQM020081129.1, forward strand.
AAAGGGGTTACACTAACAATAATAAGGGACTATACTAGTAATATAGGGACCTAACAATAAGAGTCATTAAACCTCATAGGGTCGAAATAATATCTAAAAAGCATCATAATTACATCAAATGAGTCACTTCCTAGAATATAGGGAAGTTAGAAACTATTCCCTAAAATTTAGCTAAAGACTAGGAGTGTGTGTCCCTATTAAATTACATGTTTACTCATAACAAGAGGCAAAAACAAACTCAAATACTCAAATTACACCCCATGGGACAAATTAGCATCTAATTCTGAAGTTTTCCTGGCTTGACAACCATCTGAAGGGAGTCTAATGCAGAAACGTAAGGCCATTAGCAGAAGCGTCATGCCTGTCTAACAGAAGCGTCACACCTATTAAAAGGTGAATTTGACCCACTTTAAAGCATCCATTTTCAATTCTAAAGGTTGGGATGGGTAGCCCTACGTGTCTACTTTCCAATTAACCTTCAAATTTGAGAAAACACCCACGGGAAGACCTCAAAAACTTATTTTTCCCAACCTCACTCTAGAAGTGCCTCGCCCGGTCAAAAACACTGGCAAAAACATGAAAAAGAGGTAGTTTTTTGGATTTTTCTCCACAATCAAGGGGTTTCATGAAAAACCAAGACCTGATCTAGAATGTACAAGTGAAATTTCATCCAAAAACACAATCCATTCTTCATTTGAGTGCTTGAGAGAAAGCATCGCGCCGCTGTGTGACGCTTCTGTGGAGACCAAAATTTCAGAATTTTCCAAAAATCATAAAAAATTCTCAAAATGCTCAAAATATCTCAAAATTTGTTTTATGACAACCGTGGATGATAAGCTAAAAAATAAAGGATGCCTCAACAAGTAGGTCCAAGTTACCCTTCTCCTTGAGCTTCATTTGGGCTTCCTTGATCTTTTTCTTCATTTGCTTAAGCCGGATTTGGGAGATTTTGTTTCTGGTGCAATAATGATTTTCCATATGCCTCTGGAGGTCATTGTTCTTTTTGGATTTTTTCATAATATTCTCAAGATGTACATTCACCTTTTCAAGCCAATACTCTCTATATTGATTGATTTCAACAATAATTAATTCATCAAAAGTTTTCCAACCTAATTTAGGAGTTGATTCTTTTTCTTTACGAAGTGCAATCTTGAGACCTCTTGTCCTTGGTATCCTTTCTTTTGTTTCGATTTATGTATCCTCCAACTGATCATCATCTACTAGTTCTTTACCTTTACCTTTTTCTGCCTCAATATGCGCCTTTGGCTTGTCTTGGAGGAGTAGTTTCACTTTTAACTGTAGATTCTCTTGTTGTAGGGACGTGACTTGAGAATTTTCCATTGAGAAAAGATCCCTCAAATATGCTCTCTCTTCATCCTTTTCCTTTATGATTTCCTCAGTTGAATTTTCCTTCACATGCTCTACCATGTCAACCTCTAGGGGTGCTTGTTCATCACGCTGTTGCAATGGTGACTCACCATCATGACTAGGTGGTTTCTCTATTGTTTGTCTTTGCTCAAGTGTTGCTTCAGGTGCAAGTACACCTTTTGATGGTATTAGGAGAAAAAAACATCATCTTAACCTTCTCATAGATTTGAGTGAAACCTCTGTTTGCTTGCTTGAAGAGCCAACCCAACCTCCTTTGGTTGTGCTGATGCTAATGATGTGCTATGAACAATAGGTGGACTAGTAGCCGACGTTGATGTTACTTTCTCCATGAAAGTTTCCCAGGTCATATTGTTTGCTGAGAGTTGGTGAAAAACAACCAGCTTGACCAAACCATGGCGGAATAAACTAGGATGATGATTTTTACCTTTTCTTTAAACCTTTTCTGCCATTTTGACCAAACTCCTAAACAAATAGTTAGAAAAATTAAGTAATTTGGTTGTTGTGAAGTGTATTAGTAACCTGACATGGTATTGGTATAGTCTTGAAAATATCCCTTCACATGTAAAATATTTCATGATTAGCTTCATTAATGTGACATACTTATCAAATAATGTTTGAAAGGGAAAACATGATCAGGTTCATCTCTGCAATGAGGTTTTAGGAACATTGGCTAGTTCTCAAGGTCCAATTCCATGCCTTTGAACCAAACTTCTCCTTCATTTGGAATACCTGTTGTTGAAGTGATGGCATTTGTTGATAGAGTGAATTCAATGCCTGCTATGATGGCCTTATCTCTTTTTAAGTTAGTGGCAAAAAGGCTAGTCAATTGAGCATGAAAACCTACCTCCATGACTCTCTCACAAAATATCAAACATCCACTATTTTCAGAACATCTCTTGGTATAAGGGGAAGCATTGAGTTCTTGAAAAGTGGATGGTTCAAACATGGAATGGTGGCCTCCCTTGTGAACCTTCTTTTCACCCTCCATAATGCTTTTAATAGGATAAAACCCTAGCTAGATGGAGTGGGTATGGAAAGTGAATTTTGGGAAAACAGGGGATAGGGATAGGGTGAATTTAGGGGATGTGATGAGGTATAAGGAAGCTAAGGAAAATTCCTCAAAACATTAAGGAGGTAGGGTGATGTGTTAGATTGAGGCTACAAGTGAAATTTCTATAAATAGTTATGGGGTGATTTACCAAAATGTGAAAAAACAGGGATTTCCTAGTTTCCTTGTGGAAATGTAGTGGGAAATTAGGGTTTTGATGGAAAAAATGATAAAGAGGGCTGTGAGTGGCAAGGAGTGTTAGGGTAGGGTCTGTAGAAGATATTTGAAGGTATTAGATGGTGGGATGAGGGTTTTAAACAACTAAACCCAATTGAAAATGGGAGGCCCTAAAAACATAGTGGAGCAACACCCTAAGGAGAGAAATCACTCATACACTGATGAATTGACTTGAAAAATGTATTGAGAGTGTCCACTTACTGATTTTGGATGCCAAAAAATATTGGTGAACTTGTTTTGAAGCTTGAATGGTTGACTTGGAGGCTAAAACCCAAAATCGTAGTGCCTTTGGTAGAAGCATAGCATAGTGGTAGAAGCGTAGCACTAGCACCCAAAAAATTCGTGCTGCCTCCCAGAAGTGTAGCACAATGGGTTTGCTTTCAAATTTATTTGGTTTTTTTCCACTTTTGGCAATGGTAGATTATTCTGAAAGGTGAGAGAGGAGCTCTATCAAAAAAGAGAGGATAAAATGAGTAGAGGAAGTCAATTTTTCCCTCTATAACATTATAAAACACCCTTTTTTTTCTTTAATGAAATCATGATCTTTTGAGAAAAAAATTGCCTTTTTTGAACAATTTGACAATGTAACAAGATTTTGAGCAAAGACAAATTGTCTTGTTTTATTTTTCTACCTATGCTAACTCCCTTTTGAATATAACTTGTATGGTGGAAATAACTCTTTTTTCGCCTTCTTTATGACAAAATTTGGACATTTATGACGGAAAAATAAAATACACATAGACATTAACCTAGGTGAAAGAATTGTGTCTGACCTAATACTCTAGATGATAATGGAGGACATGACCTAGAAGATGATAATGACCATGAATGGAGGGTAGGGAGTATAATTTCAGGCCTAGACATATTCAGTGAACAAAATTTTATTTGAAAACTGGCTTGAAACATGAAATTTTTACCTAGGACCACTACTAATCAAACCTGAAACAGTACATTTGCTCATTTAACATTTGGACACTAACAGGTTCAACCATTGTGAAGATACATGGACGATGTGCTAGATATTATATTAGAGGGTAGAGAACCAAGAATTACATTTTGTAGCGAATATTGATACTAGTTCTATTATGGTTGCAAAAATTACAGAACTTGACTTGGATGGGAACTAATTGAATTACTCACGTGAGATCTCTGAGGGAGATGAAGCATTTAACACTACACACTTTCTTTTGTTTTTTGGATGTCTTAAGAACCATTTAACCAAGATAAAATTAATAAAAACTAGAGAAATATAGCTATTTTTAAGCTAGAGTTTTTACCAAGATGGGCTTTTCTATGGTAAATCTTGTGTAAAATGTGCAAGTAATTGTTTTGATTTTAATTGTTTATAGCATAGTAAAAAAAACAATCCATGTTGAACACAAGAGGTTATTGAAGATTATTCTCATTGTCACTAATTTTATTCCGCATGATCAATCTCCAATAGAATAGGCTTATGATTGTAGCTCATATTGGTATCAAATCATAGTTTCTGATCTTGGGGGAGTTAATCATGAATGTTGACTTGATTGTGAAAATTGAAGATGAGGAAGAAAATACAATCGATAACAACCCATGGGTGATGAAATAAAGAGTGATGAGATCTAGTGTAGAATAACCCATTTGGAGAACCAAATGGCCTAGATGGCCATGCATGTGGATTATATTGAATGGTAGGAATCTAAGATGAATAAGGTTTTTTCCAAATTGGTTTCTATTTTGGTATGGGACAAGAGGAAGAAAAAGTCAATTTCTAGTTCAAACAAAGGTGGAGGTAAGAAATTGTCTAAGTTGGAGAAACTAGAGAATGAAAGACGACAATGTAAAAATTATTAAGCAACATCTAGAGTAGAGAAAATATTGACTTCAAGCCATATGTAGGTGATATAGATACCTTGAAATTGAATAAATGGTTTAAAAAACTAGAATTTTCTCCGTGTATGCATGAGGTTAGTGGAGTAAGAACAATATATTTTGATCATTTGAAGTTAGAACGTAATTATTTGACATGGTGCAAAATTTTATGCCACTACTAGAAGACTATGTTATGAACCCCCTGTTACAAATTTGGAAGTGTGTAAGGAAATGATTAAGTCATAGTTCTATCTTATGGGTTATAGGAGGAATGATAGACTAGCTTTACCTCTGATAGAGATAGTGAATGTATGGATTAATTTCTAAATTTAAAAAGAGAGAAATTTAATTGGTAATATCCCTCAAGTGTATGAAAGTTTATCAAGTACTTGGGAGATTTGAACAACCACCTTAGGAGACACGTGATGATTTTCAAGGCTAAGAACATTAATGAGGCTTGTGTATAAGCATAGTACCTTGAACTAGAGTTGCAAGAACTCTCAAAAGGTGGAAAGATGAGGAAAAATAAAGACAAGATGCTAGTTGTAGTTGCTGTAGAAAATTGGGACCATATTAAGTGGCTAAATAATAAGGCTAGTGTAGTAGAATACAATTTTATTTCTAGGTAATTACTTCCTATGGTTTTCAACCAATATTTTATGCCACTTCTATCATTGAATACTTACACTTCATAAAATCTCAATAGTAAATGCCACAAAAACAATAAAGATCACAGGAAGATAACCATGCACAAAAGAGACAAAAGTTTTACCCTAGGAAACCTAACATTGGGAGAAAACCCAACAACTTTTCTTAGCAGAAATTATTCTTCTACGAGGTTTTACAAATCAACAATTTGTCTAGAAATCTGTGCCAATAATCCAAGTCAAACATTAGTCAAACTTGGTCAAAACATTTTCTAGTCAAAATTGGCCTAACAAAATAAAAATAAAAAATTCAATGTTGGTCGACTCATCCTGTAGTCAAACTTTGACCCTGTGGTCAACTAAAATTAGTCCAGAAATAACTCAGTCAAATTTGGTCAAAGTTAAATCAAACAAAGATCAAACTTCCCAGTCAAAATCATCCTTCACACACATGCGGCCTCAAGTAGATGAATAGAAATGATGAAGAGAATTTTTTTTTTCTGCGTTGATCTCCAAATGAGGTGTCTTAGCATCTTATTTATACACATCTTGGGGGTGTAACAAGCTAAGGTACATGTCCCTTCATATGCTAATTGACTTGACATTTTCCTACATCGACCTATCTCAATAAAAATAAAATTTACATAGCTTTTCTAGGGCCAAATTGGAGACCCTTTAGTCATGGGAGAGTACCTTCCAATGCTACACAAAAATAAATTATCCCTCTTAGTGAGGGATGCATTCTCCTTGGATGAAAATAGATTTCTCCTTAGCTAAAATTTCTCGTCCACTAGAAAAGATCATGCACTTTCTATGTTGATGTAGTGTCTCCTCACATGCACATCTATAGATATATATCATTCTATCCCAGAGCAGGAAATGCGAGTATCCTAAGCCATTTACTCCTAACCAAATCAACAATTCCCAATGGGTAAATGAATTAATATCCTCTGGCCAAATTATCATGACGCAACCAAAATAGCATGGCTTCTTAGGAGAAATTACCTGGCCAAATGAATATGGATTATTAGGTGAATGCATCATTCTTCCCTAGTTAGATTAACATGACTCTATGGATGCCAAATAAACATGGCTCTATTGGAAAATTGTATGCTCTATGCTAAAATTTCTCGGGGCCTGTAAATTTTTGTAGATGTTCTATGCTTGATGCAATTTTACTTTTATAACAGCAATCACATAAATAGTTAAGTAAAATGTTGATAGAACATACCAGTGGATCTATAGAAGACAAACCAGAAATAGGAGAATGTGTTGGTGCGTTACGGCGGTTAGCAGGATGCTTCAACCAGCAAAGTCTTCTTGGTCGGCCAACCCAGAATGTGTCACAACAATCCTCAAATCAGTCACCCAGTCAACTCAAAATCAACCCCAGAAAAGTCAACGCAGTCTAGAAAATTCAACGCAGGGCAACAACAATAAAGTCAACGCAGCTCCAACTTCGGTCAAACTTTTGACCTCGATTTTTGTGCCAATGAGTACGGCCTTCAAAAATCGAACTCTCCACAAAATTTCAGCTCAAACAGACCATGAGTTGACCAAAGTCAATGCTGGTCAAACTTCCCTAGAAACCCTAACTGCAGAAAATTTGCTGCAGTAAATTTCGTCCTTTAGCTGCAGTAGATTTCGTCCTTCTTCTCACGTGGGAGATGAAACTGCTTCTCAATTGCTTGTAGATAATCAGAGGAGAAGATGTGTGATGTTGAGTGAGTGAAATGCTCTCCAACGTTGACTGTATTTATATCCATCATTGAGGTGTGTGACACATCTGTTGGGGGTGTAAAACCTTAAGGCCGACCTGCACTTAAATTTATTATAAATAATAAATTCAAAATAAATGCTCTTCTCATCAGATTAAAATCAATTTTATATCGATTTTACACCTCTCCGAAAGAGGAATTCAATACAAATATTGGAATCTTCATATGAGCATCACAAGATGGAGTTTGGACCTAGTTGTCCAAATTTAACAGGGCCATTCACCCCTAGCCAAATGAGCATGCCTCCATGGGTGAATGTATCATTCCCCCATTAGTCAATTCAGCATGACCCCATGGGAGAATGTTTGCCCTATCCTATAAGCATAAAAATTCCGAGTCATTCACCCCTTGCCAAATTAACATGAACCAATGGTTGTGTTACCACTCAAACCAGAAGGAGACCTAAATAGGGGTTCCTATAAGGGAAATTGCTAGGTCAAGGGAAACGATGGAGAATTATCCCACTTTCACCACAACTAAGGCTCTCTTATTTTTACAAAATTTCACCGATTGGGGGAGTCTCGATGTTTTGGGAAGCCACATATGAGGGATATGTCAATGAATAGGTATGAAGTGACCCTATAAACTCTTAGGATAAAATAAAGAGTGAGACTTGCTTTCCTTTTAAGCAAGAGACTTGATATTCTAGGGGAAGAGGTGTGAGGATTGGAGGGCGGGGATGAAGGCTACAACTTGTAGAGGTACTTCCAAATCCCTAAAATCCTATAAGAACTTGGATTCCCAAATAGTACTTGATGAATAATATTTAACAAGAAATGGGATCACACAGGACTAAGTGGACTAAACCCAAGTTTAGAGATGTAATATAGCAACCAATGATGCTCCTATCCTGGACAAGGTGAGGGGAAAGGATCAAACGAGAATTTTCACTTCAAAAGGTCAAATTGATCCTACCAAGTGCTAGACTTGGGAAACATAGGGAAAAAATTGGTCCTAGAGCTAGGTCTTGAGATACTGGGAGATTCCACTATCATAATTGGCCCAAATTCAAAGGACAGAAAGGGGACCTACCAATACAGTTTCCTCTATGAGTTTGAAGTTTTCATATGGCTAGATTCCTAGGAATTTGATGCTGTAGGAAACCTAATAGGGATAGACCTGGGAAAAAGGGGAAAAAGTCTAACAATAGGGGAAATTGACCACCCTTTTTTGAGGGACCAATTCCTAATCCACTTTGGGATATGGAGTCAAGGATGATAATTAATAATAATTTTTTTTCTTGTTCAAGGAGGCCCAAAAAGTCACCTTCGTCCAATGTTAAGGGGAAGAGAAGAAAAGTGACCTTCAATAATTTATACTTGATAGAAATGATGCAATATTATCGATAAAAAATTATCTCTAGGAAATTTCATACATCTAACAATGGCCCATACATAGAATAAGCTAAATAGACACATAATTCCACGTTTCCATCATGCAGTAATTAGCCCTAATTATAACGAAATCTAGTAGTATGCAACATGGAAAATAACATCAAATTTACACTTAAAATGTTAAAGAGTATATCCAACCGACGTCAATTTGCACATAAGAAGCTCCAAAATAGAAATAACCCAAATCCATACATCAAATTTCATCCATTATCCAAAAATATCCACCAAGGAAAAAATGCGAGTTTCTCTTAAGAGAGAGAGATCCCAAAAAAAATGATGATACAAATGAATGTAGCTAACATCAATTTATACCCCTTTTAGGAGTTAAAATTAGCCTATGGGCCTACATTAGCCCCTACTAATAAAATAATGTGAAAATAAAACCCCTATTGGTGACAAGCCCACCAAAATAGCTCATAAATGGAAAAATAAGCCTCTCAAGAGGTCAAATAATAATATGTACATATCGTGGGGCCATCCAAAGGCCTAATAATATCCATAAGTGACATAATGTTGGACACAATCCTCAAAATATGATGGAAAATTTTATGCCCCCTTGTTCTCCAAGTAGTAAACCTGTGGTGCTCCTAGTGGGTGTGAGGGCACATAAATGACCCCATGGGTCTCCATATGAGTCGAATATGATTGTAGATCCTGTTCAAGGGATCGAGTGATGGAATTAATTTTTCCATGACATCGTGTAAGTCCTGGGATGCCGTCCAAGCGTGTGGGGCTCCTGTGGGGCATGTTGGGCATAATGTACCAAACACATCATCATCATCCCAAAAGTGGATCACTAATAGTGTCTAAACATCATTGGGGATTTGTGGAGTGTTTCCTGCTACCATGGAGGCACATGGATCTCTACGGACACCCTATATGTGCCAATGTAGCCCTTTGGGGGTTAGGACCTCGTATAGGGAGACCAAACCCAAATGGAAACCACCTGCAATCCTGTATAAGATCTAATTCACCCCCTAGGCTTCCAGTACAACCAACCATTAGAGTAATTGTTTAAATGAGCTTACAAATCATGGATACAAGGTAGGAACTTTACAATGTCATGCCCTTTCATATTGGGCTTTGGCAGGTTCTAGTGTTTCTGTGATCCAAAGGGGGTTAGCCAAGTAACTTATTAAGTGGTTTCAACCCTTATAGGGGATAGTGGGTCCTAGGTACGTCCCTCCAATGGGCGTGGAAAGTGATAAATAAGTGAAATGGAGTAGGGTATGGGAGGGGAAATCTTGGGCCACATATTAGGGCATAGGGGCAACTAGATAAGAGGAAGCCCACACCAGGGTATATAATGTGTAGGAGGAAGAAATCATGGTACATGAGGTGCCCCGACCTTGATTGTTTCCACCTTTATTTATATGCATTTTTTATTTTATGAATTTTATTTAATTATCTGCTCGAGGCTCAAGGATAAGAGAATGATGTGTCAAATATAGAAATTATTACCCCTATAATGTAGGGCAGTTCATTTCCATCCAAAGGTTGGGACAATCATGGGTTTATTAATGACAAAGGAGGCCCATCTAGGGCCTATAGAACCAGGGTGATGGCCATGGGTATGGGGAAGATCTCATATATTGGCTTTTTCCCACATGATAATTATTTTTGTACCGACCATATTTTTCATTTTGTGGTACAATTTCCTGTTAAGTGTGGCGAATTATGATTTTTATTTTTCGTTTAGCTGCTTTAGCCTCTAAGGCATCATTCTAAGCCTGAACCAAGGTGGGGGCAAGGGGAGACTGACCCTATGTGGAACCATGGAGGCTATGTGGACCCAGGTGGGAGAAATGATGAATGGGGATATAATGAGTGGAAGGGGAGTAATATATGCACATAAAAGAGTGAGACCACAGAACCAAAGTCGGGGTTTCCTAAGTAGTACCACCCTGGAACCAAATGGTCAATAAAGGAGATCCCATGGGACTAAGATGCAAGTGTAACACCCAAAAGAGATCAAGGGGATAGGAGAAAAAAATAAGCCCTCTCTTTTCTCCAAATCCCCCCATACATCCATGCCCAGAAATATCCATTATAAGTAAACCCCATACTCAATTACCAAATGAAAATACATACCTTTAGATTCAGGAGGCCCACCTTCAAAGATACAATCAATAAAGATGGGTGAGGGGCCACATGGCTAGCTTAGGTGGTGTAGAAATGGCATAATGAGCTAGAAGAAGGATGCAAGGGGCTACTGGATTCCGGCTTAGGCCCATCATGGAGAAAAAATTCTCCTAAGGATATCACGCACAATGTGGTGGGTAACATCTAGCTCCAACTGGAATGTGATCTCACGAAGAAGTGGGAAAGGATAATAAAATAGGAGGTCACGAGAAATCCAACAATATCTTGATCATCGTAGACCTATTATCTACACATGTCAAAGATCAAAGCCACGGGTAAGCACATTTTTCACTGTGTCTAATGATCATCCATGCTTAATGTCAGCTCATAAAATAAAAAAGTAAATGAAAAAAAATGCAAATTTATTTTGAATGCATCTAATCTATCATGAGAAATATCATAAGACATTATTTTTAATGAAAAAAATAAACATTAAATGCATTCTACTCTAATATGCATAATATGCAATACCAAGTTCTAGGTGTAATCATAGATCTAATGCAACCAACATATCAATTGATTAATACAAGAATGCATGTTTCCATGATTATTTTTTCAATGGAACAAAAAAAAAATGGGAATAATAATATGAGGGGCTACGAGGGTGGAAGGTGGGAAAACAAGAGACCCATATGCCATAGAAAGAAACCCTGGAAGAAGGAAGAGACACCAACCTAGAGGATTGAATTTGGTCCTCTAACCAAGAGATGGAAATTTCAATGATAAGGTACATGAATCTTTGATGAAGAATTATCTCGGGCTTATCATCCTCAGGGAAAGAGGGAGTAAATGACTCATACATATTCAAGACGATATTATTTTGGTCATTGGGAAAACAAGAAGTTGACTCATCATTGTATTTGATGGAAAACCACGATTCTTACTTTTCCGAAGGGGAAACCAACTCTTCATCAAAGCTAGGGGAACAAAATTGATCACAAACATCCATTTCTAGGGTAGGGACATAACAAGGGGTTGGATCCTCAAACATGAATAAAAGCCCCTTATCGATGGCATGGCTAAAGGGAACTGCTTCCTCAAATTCCTTTACATTAGACCTATTCCTATATATGCTATTTGCACATGTAGATTTCATGTTTGTTACATGTTTGAAAAAATGGCTATCATGGTTAGGACGGGTTCATATGAGTTATTGATTATGTGATTGCTTCCATATCATTTTCCTATTGTTATTTATCATCTCTAAACTTTTCATAAAGTTTTGGGAAAAGCACTGGGTTCTAGGCCTGAAAAGGTGGATCTAATCCATGCCTGAAAACATGCAGTGTTATTCCTAGGGATATATCCTCCTAGTCATTGGCATGTAGTGTTATTACTGCGATTATGGCTCAAAGAGGTTAAAATTTTAGTGTCACCTAGGGATAAGAGGCTTGGATGGTTGGGTTACCTCTTGGGGGTGTTGCAGTTGTTTTACAAGGTCTGTAGGTTGTGTTTTACATCATTTCCACTTCCTTAACATCACATAGGAGGTTGAATCTCATTATAGTAGCCTCTCATCACATGTTTACCCTGATTGATCGGTTACTTGGGTAGATGTGGGAATAGGGTGTTACAGATTGGTATTAGAGCATGGTTGCACTCTCCTTGGGTGGTGTCTAGTTTTTGTTCTCTTTGAGTCATGTTTAGTTCTCATTCTCTTTGGTTGATATCTGATACTACTGAGTGGTATCAGAGAATGGTACAACCCTTGGACTGGATGGGAAATATGATGGTCATGTTTTCTGTTGCTTTCATATGTGTTTCTCATACCTATGGTTTATGTGCTTGTTTCATCCATGTTGTGGTGGCCATGGTGGCAGTGGTGTTGTCATGGAAGTGTTGATGGTGTTGTTGTCAACAAGTTTTCATGAGTGTATGACTAGTTATGTGTTGTTCATGCTTGTGTATTGTTCATGCACACTTTCTTACATATTTTTAAATATTGTACATGCATTGTTTTCTTATGCTAGGGTTACATATCGGTCATGCTTCGGTGTTATTCGTGTATGCTTGCTTGTATGATGTCATATGTTGAACCCACATTGATCGTTGATGACTGGTTATACATGTCAAGTGGGTTCATGTGGTCAAGTTTGCATTAATTTGATTGAGGTTTTTGTGCATACGGTCATTGTATAAAACTAGTTCATCATGATGATATTGGTATGTTATGATGCTAATGTGTTGGATGAGATAGAGTAGTAGATGAAAATAATCAAAGTGAAGTTGCAACAATGGACTGTGGGGTAAGAGAAGATCATCATACAAGTTGTATTCTTGGCATGCAGGTATGTGATTCATGGTTGTTGTAAACATTAGTGTTACTTATATGTTTGTCATTATATAGCTTTAGTGGGCCTAATGGTTGAGAGCATGTGTTCCCCCCTAAGAGGCCACACTTTCAAAATGAGAGGGGGTAGAGTATGTATTCCTTCGTAGACTTAGCAATCAAATGGTTGTGCAACTGTGGGTCCCTTGTACCACAAACAAGGAGGTCTCATTCACCAATTTGGTGTCTATCTTGGCCATGACCTTAAAATTGGATAATAATAATTATTATTATGGTTATGTGTATGCCTTTCATTCTATTGATGTTATGGTTACGTACATGATAGATGCTAGTTTATTAGTGTAGTCATGAATGATAGTAACATGTAGTTGTATGCATTGCTATTGTTATTTTAAGCTAGATAACTTGATGATAATGTTATATGTTATATGTTGTTGATGAGTATGTTAGATGTTAAATTTTTGTTGTTATATGATAGTTAGCTTGATGATTAAGTTATGTTGTTGATGGGCATGTTATATGTTAATTTGTTATTGTTATATGTTACTTAATGAGTATGGTTATTTAATTAAGATCTTGATGTTGTATGCATCATGCTAAATTGGATTTGCCTAAGAAGATGGTTAGGGTTATGACATTCATGTATGAGTCGACTTAATTGTGACATTGTGTTGTATTAATCTAGGTTGACTGTGCATATGTGATTATTATGCGTGAATGACATTTGTTTATGAGTCTATGATGTGAACATGTTAGCTAGTTACTATTATGGATATCATGACATTATTTAGGTTGATTTGATATGTTGTGAAGTTATATCATGCTAGTCTAGATTGATTGTACGAACAAGATAGCCTTTCCTAAGACACATTAAGGTATGAGTTTGCTTATGTCATATACTTGGTGCTTGAATGTTTGATTATGTTGTCTATTTGGTGTTTGAGTGTTTGGTGTATATTATGTCATCTATTTGTTGCTTGAATGATTGATTATATGCATGATATGAGTATGTGTATATAAGATTGCACGAAGTATTGATCTTGTTTTAGGATGGTTATACTAACACACATGTGTTGAGATAGTTGATAGGTACTTGAGTGTAAGTAGGTGATAGTTGTAGCAGTATGTATTAGAACTGATGACTATGAGTTGATTGTTGATTATGACATGGTAGTTAGACTTGGTAAAGGTTGGTTTCAAATTGATAGATATGTTGTCTTGATATTTGAAACATGTGGTTGACATGTGTGTTCAATTACAAGGTAGCGTGTTTTTCACAACAAGTTAATGCAAATGGTATATTGTTGTATTTATTATGCACTGACAGTTATGTGGTTATGGTAGTATGATGCGGGGGATTGCATGGAAAGGGACTTCCATGAAATCTTAAAGAAGGTTTAGGTTGAGATTTCCTTTGGGAGTATTGGAAACCATGGGGATTGAGTCATAGTGTTTGTTGCTAGTCTTGTTCTTTTGGTATTTTGTGATTTGTTGAGATTTATTTTTGGTTTTTTTTATGTACGGTGCAAGGCCTTGCCACTTTGTTCATAGTGTTGTATTGATATTTGTTTTCCATGGTTCTCTTATTTTGTTTCTTGTGCTTTCCTTTTATGTTTTAAGCCTTGGGAATTGGTTGGGAAAGGAAGAAGTTAATGGAGATTTGGGAGAGATGAATAAAACCCAACAGGTAATGTAAGACATGGATGAAGCTCGGTGGATGAGTAAGCACAATGAAAGGTAAGACTATGAAAGTCGGTTGGACTGGTTGGTTCCATTGTGTTAAATGGGCGGTAGTGCAACAATCGTGAGAAAGGTAACATGAAAGGTAAAGTGAATGGATCTGAGGTGTTAAAGTTTTTGGTTATGTTGGGAACTATTGTTCTCTACGTTGTGAATTTTGTGCACGAATAAAGGAAGTTTTCTTAACCTAGAACTTATGATATCTAGCAATTATGTTGTGATCATGATTATGTGGATGTTTATATATGTATACATTTATGTATGTATGTATGTATGTCGTGTATAACAGGGTCATCATGGATCATGATTGTTTAAATGCTAATATTTATATGTATATATGTGTGTATGTATGTCATTGTCTGACAGGATCATGATTGGTTTATGCTAATAATTATATATTTGTACATATGTATGTATCTATGTCACTGTATGACAGGGTTTTCAAGGAAAATTCTTTTGGAGGAGTCATTTCTTATGCAGGTGAATGACATGAAGAGGTTATTGGTCTTATGAGGAATCAAGCGGGAAGAGTAACTCTGACATATCTATGAGTCAGTATAATGTGGGCATGAGTTGATATTATATGCTTGTACTATGCCTATGTGTAGGTTATAGACAGGTAATTTTGAGGCGTATATCAGCGGAATTAACAAGATGTGATTTGCGACATGCTATGATACCCCCTCTGCCGAAGTAAGGGCGTACACGTCCTCAAGTACAAGAGGAATTTGGCCAATCATGAATGCATACAGGGAAATACATGATTCAATAATTATAGCCTGTACGTGAGAGTGGAGGCTGTGGCTTCGAGTGCCAAGGAACGAGGAGTAATTGGGTAATTATGAGCACATGCAGTGCAAAGATCAGATTTGGAAGTTTTTCATAAGTTTATCTTATGCGGAAGTGACCGAATAGGGGGAGAAAAAAGTATAGCCATTATTATGATATGATGTCCTTCTTTAATGATAAAGTGCGACGGAAGCAAGACTGAGATAGGTAATGATTGGTGATGTCATCCCGAAGTTCAAACATGTAAGCATATCTTGCTTATAGTTACTTATATGGTAGACTAAAATTGTCACTAATTCGAGTAGTGGCTTGTGTTAAGAAAGGAAGAAAAATGGGAAATAAGGTATATTTAAGAGTAATTGGCTATCATTGGAACATAATCTCATGCCATAAGCAAAGCCACTACTGCCATCATGCGTTCATAGCCTCGACATGGTTGCTATTTCAACTGGAAAAATGAGCAAGAATCCTTATGTAAAAGTAGTTATTTTTCCAATTTTGTGGAGAGATCACCGTGCTGGTATGATAGCCAGATGACCACGACGCCACTCACCAGAGTTATAGCAAAGTGATCAGGCTGACTCATGATGAGACCTCCCGTCCTTCCAATAGAAGGTCATTACCCTGGTGTGGTGGCCATTGTGGGAATGTCACTTGATAATACTCTTATGAACATGGTAGGATGGCTCGTAATGAAACCCCCTATCCTCTCTTTAAAATTTTCATATAAGCATAATAATTATTTTTGAAACATAAGCATGAGGAGGTCACTGTGTTGGTATTGTGGCCAGATAGTCACAGTGCCATTCACTAGGATTGTAACAGAGTGATCAGGCCGGTTCGTGATGAGACCTCTTGTCCTTCAATCAGATGAGAAGGTCATTACCCTGGTGTGACGGCCATTGTGGGCATTTCACTTGTTAAAACCTTATGATTATGGTAGGTTGGCTCGTGATGAGACCCCCTATCCTCTCTTAAAAATTTGCATGTAAACATAATAGTTATTCTTTGTACATGTAGGGAGGCTCATTAACTCCTTAAGAATTAGGGACGGTGAGAGAAGTAAAAAGAATGCCAATACAATTAATACCCCTTATTCCTACTTCTTCATATTGGAGGGAAATACTACTCAAAAGTGAAGAAAGCTATACCATCATAAGGTCATGTATTGTATGATAACATATTTGAACTGAGAATGACTTAGCCTCTCATTTCATATATACACAATGTAGGCTTCTATTTTAGAGATTATAGTGTCAAAGAATCATCATATTGGTAATTTTACTGCTTCCCTCTTTTCTCCAATTGCCACTTCCTACCTAGAGATGCCTTTTATATCTAGGGTGTAGATTAAGGGGAGGATATTAACAAAGGAAAACGTCAAAAAAAGGTTGTTCAATCCAATTTGAACAACAAGGGAAAAAAAAAAACACAAAAGAAAGGCTGTTCAATCTGATTGAACAACAGCTGTTCAGCCGTTCAAAGAATTTGAACAGCAAGAAAAATAAAAGTACAAAACATGGTTGTTCAATTGGATTGAACAACAGCCGTTCAAAGAATTTGAACAACAAGAAAGATAAGAACGCAAAATGACGGCTATTCAATCCAATTGAACAACAACTGTTCAATTGGATTGAACAACATTCGTTCAAAGAATTTGAACAACAAGAAAAATAAAAATGCAAAATCACGAATGTTCAATCCAATTGAACAAAAATTGTTCAGTTGGATTGAACAGCAGCTGTTCAAAGAATTTGAAAAACAAGAGAAATAAGAACGCAAAATCATGGCTGTTCAATCCAATTAAACAACAGTTGTTCAATTGGATTGAACAACAGCCGTTCAAATAATTTGAACAACAAGAAAAATAAGAATGCAAAATCACAGTTGTTCAATCCAATTGAACATCAGCTGTTTCTCTATCCATCTCTCTCCTTCCACTAGTATTCTGGAGAATTCAACAGTAATTTCTTCTGTGACTAGTATAACTCTTCCCCTGAGCCTGGTCTTTCCATCCTTTAGGTTTTGCAAGAACTCAATTGATACTTCTGTATCAAATCCTTGTAATCTATGTAAATATGCCAGCCAGCCAGCTTGCTGGAGGACAACACTAACTGCATCTGAAATTGGAAAGTTTGAAGGTTCGTTCCGGAGAGAGTTTCCTCCCATGGTTGGTGTGTTTTCTTGGGATAATTTCTCCTTCTGGTTGTGTTCTCTTTCTGCTTTATTGTTTAGAATGAATACTGTATGCAAGAGAAGGGGAGATTTCAACCTTCTGTAAGTAACTTCATACATTAATTGCGATGCTCCTTTTGTCTTATCAGCGTATCCAACGAGATTTGTGTAGGAAATTTGCATGCTTGCTCATTTATGAATAATTATACCCCCTCTGCCGAAGTAAGGG
The DNA here is from genome assembly GCA_034641835.2 of Pinus albicaulis. Classification (NCBI taxonomy): domain Eukaryota; kingdom Viridiplantae; phylum Streptophyta; class Pinopsida; order Pinales; family Pinaceae; genus Pinus; species Pinus albicaulis. Next base: position 120,324 of record JAXQQM020081129.1, read on the forward strand.
CATCCAGGTCCTCAAGTACAAGAGGAATTTGGCCAATCATGAATACATACGGGGAAATAACAAGATTCAATAATCATATCCTATACGTGAGAGCGGAGGCCATGGCTTCAAGTGCCAAGGAACAAGGAGTAATTGGATAATTATGAGTGCATGTAGTGCAAAGGTTAGATTTGAAAGTTTGTCATAAGTGTATCCTATGTGGAAGTGACCGGATAAGGGGATAAAATAGTATAGCCATTATTATGATATGATGTCCTTCTTTAATGATAAAGTGTGTGGTAGCAAGACTGAGATAGGTAATGATTGGTGCTATCATCTCGAAGTTAAAACATGTAATAATATCTTGCTTATAAATACTTATATGGTAGGCTAGAATTGTCACTAATTAGAGTAGTGGCTTATGTTAAGAATGGAAGAAAAATGGGAAATAAGATATATGTAAGAGTAATTGGATATCATTGGAACATACTCTCATGCCATAAGCAGAACCACTGCTGGCAACAGGCGTTCATAGCTTCGAAAGGGTTACTATTTTAACCCGAAAATGAGCCAGAATACTTATGTAAAAGTAGTTATTTTTCCAATTTTGTGGAGAGATCACTGTGCTAGTATGATAGCCAGATGACCATGGTGCCACTCACTAGAGTTATAGCAAAGTGATCAGGCCGGCTCGTGATGAGACCTCCTGTCCTTCCAACAGAAGGTCATTACCCTGGTATGGTGGCCATTGTGGGCATGTCACTTGCTAATAAAATTATGAACATGGTAGGCTGGCTCATAATGAGACCCCCTATCCTCTCTTGAAAATTTTCATATAAGCATAATAATTCTTTTTGAAACATAAGCATGAGGAGGTCACTATGCTGGTATGATGGCCAGATAGTCACAATGCCATTCACTAGGATTGTAACAGAGTGATCAGGCTGACTCGTGATGAGACCTCTTGTCCTTCAAGTAGATGAGAAGGTCATTACCCTGGTGTGATGGCCATTGTGGGCATGTCACTTGTTAAACCCTTATGATCATGGTAGGCTGGCTTGTGATGAGACCCCCTATCCTCTCTTGAAAATTTGCATGTAAAAATAATTGTTATTCTTTATACATGTAGGGAGGCTCATTAAATCCTTAAGAATTAGGGATGGTGAGAGAAGTAAAAAGAATTCCAATACAATTAATACCCCTTATTCCTGCTTCTTCATATTGGAGGGAAATACTACTTGAAAGTGCAGAAAGATATACCATCATAAGGTCATGTATTGTATGATAATATATTTGAACTGGGAATGAATTAGCCTCTCATTTCATATATGCACAATGTCAACTTCCATTTTAGAGATTATAGTGTCAAAGAATTATCATATTGGTAATTTTACTGCTTCCCTCTTTTCTCCAACTACCACTTCCTACCCATAGATGCCTTTTATATCTAGGGTGTAGATCAAGGGGAGGATATTGACAAAGGAAAAATGTCAAAGCAAGGTTGTTCAATCCAATTTGAAAAGCAAGGGAAAAAAACAAAAACATAAAAGAAAGGCTTTTCAATACGATTGAAAAACAACTGTTCAGTCATTCAAAGAATTTGAACAACAAGAAAAATAAAAGCACAAAACATGGCTGTTCGATCCAATTGAACAATAGTTTTTCAATTGGGTTGAACAACAGTCGTTCGAAGAATTTGAACAACAAGAAAGATAAGAACACAAAATAATGACTGTTCAATCCAATTGAACAACAGATGTTCAATTGGATTGAACAGTAGTCGTTCAAAGAATTTGAACAACAAGAAAGATAAAAATGCAAAATCACGACTGTTCAATCCAATTGAACAACAGATGTTCAATTGGATTGAACAACAACGTTGAAAGAATTTGAACAGAAAGAAAATTAAGAACGTAACATCACGACTGTTTAATCCAATTGAATAGTAGCTGTTCAATTGAATTGAACAACAACCGTTTAAATAATTTGAACAACAAGAAAAATAAGAACGCAAAATCACGGCTGTTCAAATAATTTGAACAGCAAGAAAAATAAAAATATAAAACATGACTATTCAATCCAATTGAACAGCAGCTGTTCAATTGGATTGAACAAAAACCGTTCAAAGATTTTTAATAGCAAGGAAAATAACAACGCAAAATCATGACTGTTCAATCCAATTGAACAACAGCTGTTCAATTGGATTGAACAACAGTCGTTCAAAGAATTTTAACAACAAGAAAAATAAAAACACAAAACACAGATGTTCAATCCAATTGAACAATAACTGTTTAATTGGATTGAACAACATCCATTCAAAGAACTTGAACAACAAGAAAAATAAAAACACAAAACACAGCTTGTTCAATCCAATTGAACAACAATTGTTCAAATGGATTGAACAATAGCCGTTCAAAGAGTTTGAACAACAAAAAAAATAAAAAATGAAAGAGGATGGGAAAAAAAATATACAAATGTGAGTACGAAGAATGTAAAACAAAATAAGAACTAGGAATTGTAAGGAAATTATATAAATTATTTACAAATGACGGTAGCAAACTCTCATGTACTTGAGGTTGTGGGGTTATCGCCCCCTTCTGCCACAACTTGGATGGTGGGATCGTTTCATACCTATTGGAAAAAATATTCCTTTGTGAGAGGTTTGTGATAGAGGTGTACCTTGTGCCCGTTGACTCGAAATGTAGAACTAGACCCATCTATGGTGGTCAAGGTGAGGGTACCATTGTCATGCACTTCTTGGATTTCGTATGGACCGAGCCACCTTGTTTGCAATTTTCCCGGAAAATCTTGGAATCTGGAGTCAATGAGAAGTGCCCAATCTCCTTTATGGAATGTCTTATTTTTGATGAGGTTTTCATGCCACTTAGCTTGCTGTTGTTGTATGATCGTCGTGTTTCATCTAATTCATTTATTTGCAGGAGTATTTTAATCTGGGCCTCCGTCAAGTCCAATCCTACTTCTTGGGCCATCCTTAGAGTTTTGACTTCGAATTCAATGGGAAAAATGGGCTCTCTTCCAAATACTAAATGATACGGGGAATACCCAGTAGTGTTTTGCCATGTTGTGCAATAGGCCCACAGGGCCTTTGGAAGTCTAGTGGCCCAATCTCGACGATCAGATGATACTGTTTTAGTAAGTATTTCTTAATGACTTTGTTGGTGCTTTCGACCTGGCCATTCGCATGTGGGTGGAAAAGAGACATGATTATGTGGGTGATGTGATGATTCCGTAGAGTGGTTGTGATTTTATTACCTACGAACTATGCCCCTCCATCAATTATCACTTCCCGCGGTAGATCATATCGCACAAATAGCTCGAATAGAAAGTTAATCATAGATTCCTCCGTGGCTCTTGATAAGGCTATTGTTTCCACCCATTTCATTACATAGTCTGTGACAACTAGTATTTAGGTTTTCTAATTCGATGGTGGTTTGAACGGCCCAACGAAGTCTAGTGCCTATCACTCGAACGGTTCTATTACCAATTTTGGTTGTAGTGGAATTTTGTCTGCTTGGCCTGGGCGACCCATTATTTGGAAAATATTGCAGGCTTGGACGTATTTCTTTGCATCTTTGAAGATCATGGGCCAATAATAATCCAATTGTAATACTTTGTGTCCCATTATGCGATCTGCGAAATGGTCTCCACATGGTTCATCGTGATAGGCCCGTAGGATATCATAGATCTCGTCTTCCTGGATGCATCTACATATATGCATGTCGACCCCTGTGTGGAAGAGGTATCCACCGATATAGGAGAACCTGACACTGCGTTGTACAATCAAATTTCATTCCTTTGATGTTAAATTATTGGGAAGTTTCCCTACGGCCAAGTAATTTGCTATGTCTGTGTACCATGGTGTTTTTACTGCTACAGCAAACAAATGTTCACCAGGAAACTGATTGTCAACTGCTAGTGTGTCATCTGTCTTTGGAACTTTGGATAGGAAGTTTGTGACCACGTTTTATTTTCCTGGGCGGTCCTTGATGGTTATGTAAAATTCCTACAAAAGCAACAACCAATGAGTTATTCTCCCATTTGTGATTGGTTTATTGGCTAAATATTTAATGGCAGAGTGATCAGTAGACAAGAGTACTTGATAGCATGTTATATAATCTCTAAATTTATTAATAGCATAAATAACTGCCAGGAATTATTTTTCTATCACTGTGTAATTTAATTCAACAAGAGTAAGATTTTTTCTGATATAATAAATAGCATAGGGCTTTTTGTCTTCTTCTTGACCAAGAACTGTCCCTATCACTGTATCAGATGCATCTGAATAAATGTGAAAAGGAAGCTCCCAGTTAGGACCGCGTAAGATTGGTGTTGTCAAGACCAATCTCTTTAAATATGCAAAAGAAGTTTCACATTTATCAGACCAATGGAGTTCTACGTTTCCAGTTAGAGCATAAAAAGGTGCAACAATTTGTGAAAAATTATTTATAAACCTATGATAATACCCTGCATACCCCAGAAAACTACGCACCTCTGTCTGTGAGCAAGGTGTGGCTAATAAAAGGATTACCTTTATTTTTGCCAGGTCTACTTGTATTTCTGCTGCAGAGATATAGTGCCCCAGGATTACTCTTTTGGTCATCATCGTGTGACATTTTTCGTTTCTTAAGCATAAACTGATGGCAATACATCGTTACAATAATTTTTCTAGCATTTCTAACGCTTGATCAAAATCATCACCATATGGGGTGAAGTCATCCATGTAAATTTCGAGCCCCTCATTTATTAAATAAAAAAAAATGCTGAGTATGGCTCTTTGAAAGGTTGCAAAGGAATTGCATAATCTAAATGGTAGCACCCTATAGGAAAATGTACCCCATGGATAGGTAAAGGTTGTTTTATCCTGGTATTCGAGAGCTATTTGGATTTGATTGTAACCGCTGAAACCATCCAGAAAAGAAAAAAAATGCTTCCCTTCCAATGTATCCAGGACTAGTCAATAAAAGGAAGGGGGAAGTGGTCCAACTATGTTGCTTTATTTAGTTCTCGATAATCTACGCAGATTCTCCATTTCCCATTATTTTTAGGGACGAATACTAGAGGGGAGACCCACTTGCTGTTTGAAATAGGATAAATGAAATTCACGTCCAACAATTTTTTGCAATTCCTCTTTTACCACTTCTTTTAGATGAGGGTTTAACCTACGCTGGGGTTGTCGAATAAGCTGAGCCTCCTTGTCGTTATAGAAGTGATGGGTGCATAGTTGGGGGTCTATTCCCTTCATGTTTGGGTAGTGCCAAGAAAATGCTCCCTGATACTTCTGTAAAACCTTTATGAGCTTTTGCCTTTAGTCACTATCCAGATTGCCATTGATATTCAAAATTTTTCTTGGATCAATTTGAACGGGTATGCTGTTGCGTACAACAGTTGTAGGTATATGTTGATTATCAGGTTTTCCAAGAGATCATCTTACGTTTCCTCTTCAAGAACTATTCTCAGCATTTGGCATTTCAAGTTTTCAGATGTGGGTGGTTGATTCATAAAATTATTGATTACATCATCCTCATTTTGATCTTTAAATTCAAGAGCCTCAATTAATGTCAGAGGTGGACGGATATTTTGCTCCTAATATGTATGCAGATGCTTGTGAATGCATACCGTGGGTAAACTTGGCTTGGCAGGAGGGTAAATGATAATGTTCTTTATGGAGTCTTCCCTAACAATGGTCATGCTGCATGTCCAACAGCCTATGTAAGCATCGACTGTTGCTAACCAAGGTTGTCCAAGAATCAAGGGGTGCCCGCCCATTCGATTTTTTGGGTTAATAACTAGGAAATCAGCCCAATACTCCCATGAGTCTATAGAAACCAGGATGTCTTGCAATATTCCTTTTGGCCTGATAACAAACCTGTCTGTGAGTTCCAACAGCATAGCCGTGGGTTCTAACGCTGATATGCCTAGTTTTTCGTAGGTCCCAGTTGTTAAGATGTTAATGGCCGCCCCTAAGTCGACCAATGTGTTTGGAAATGAGTGGCTGGAGATTTGTATAGTTACTATGGGATTCCCTAGGTCATCGTATTTAATGGGGGCCTCCTTACCCAAAAATAAGTCAGAAAGTGTTCCTACTACATGAACCATGGGCACAATATTTACTCTTTTTGCTTGCTTCTCCACACAATTATTTAATTGTCTTGACATAAATGGGGATGCCTTGTATGGCTCGGAGAAGAGGGATTTTGATGCAAAGGTTTCTCAATTCTCCCAAAATATCAAAGTCTGGGGAGACCATTGGTCTCGGTAGTGTTAACCTTTTAGGGAAAGGAGTTGAAGAAATCCTAAGATTTTCAGGCTTCTCTTGGTCAACTGTTTCCTTTTCTTGCCCCATCTCTGCTTCATTTACATTTGTTTGTCTGGGCTCTATTGGAGTCCCAGATTCCAGCTATGGTGGGATCCTCTCTTGAGCCGACGAGATAATACGTTTTGATCTCAGCCTTAACTCATTACATCAATTCTTTTCTTTTTCGGGGTTGGGATTTTCTATAATATGTATTAGCTGAACTAGCTTGTTGTTGGGGTTAGGATTTGGTTGGGCTGGTAACTGAGGATAGATGATAGGCTGAGGGTTGTGCTGGACAGGGTATGGAGCTGGCAGTGTAGGTTGATTTTGAATTCCTGTCCCCATTGGTTGGTGGGTCATTCCCAAAGGTCATTGCCAATTTTGAGGCCAATTGGTTTGAGAAGGGGATGTTGGCCATTGAGTTTGATATGGGTTGTTTTGCCAATAAGGAGGAGAACAAGGAAATCTTGACCAATTATTCCCCGTAGAGGGTTGTGTTGGCCAAGGCGGTATAGGAAATGACTGAGACGACCAAGTGGAGAAAGTCGGTTGATTTTCCCAAGCTGCTAAGTGGTTCTACTGGTTAAACTGTGGAGAAGGAAAGAATGAAGGCAAGTCTTGAGGCATACCTGGTCGTGTCTGCCATTTTCGATACTGGTTCATCAAGTAGACTGGTTCTGTTTATTCTTCTGCTTCTTTGTAAATTTCTTTGAGTCCTGGGAGTGAAGGGCAGTGATCCGTGGCATGATCCTTAATGTAGATAGCGCAAGTTTGAATCGTGTTTAAGGGGCATTCCCTTTGGTTGTGCTTCTTCCGACAACGTGGGCAGAAGACAGCCAAGTTCTGCTCCACTATAGATTGCTTCTGCTTGGATTGTAGGACATCAAGCTATGTTGTCAAAGTACCTAGAATGTCAGTTTTGAAGTCTTCTAAAATATTACCAAACTCTGCTATGGTTACATTGCCACTGGACTACTTGAGATCTTTCTTTGTCGAGTCTTGCCCAATTGGCTTATTTCACGTACTACCCCGAGAGCACCTGATACAAAGTGAAATAATTTCATCATATTCCTCTTGATATATGTCACCTCTTCCCATGATATTGAGTGTTTCAACCCATTCTTATTTCATTCCCTTAGTATTGTTTCTTTCAGGATGTCTTTGGATAGTGTAGTATATGGGGACCTTTGCAAATTATACTAAAATATTTCAACATACTCTTCTAATGTCTTGTTGTCTTTTGCAGACATATTGAAGATTTCATATTTTAATTCAAGAGTCCATAAATAATCTTGATATTTGGTTAGAAAAATGTTCTTCATTTGGTCCAAGTTATTGATGGTTCCCCCTACAAGTCCCATGATCCAGCGTAATGCCGCCCCCTTCAAAATAGAGGGGAATAATTTCAGTTTCTGCGGGTCAGTGGTGTAGTCGTATCCCCTACATAAGACGCCGAACTCAAAAAAAAATGCATCAGGATCTTCTGAGGTCAACCCATGGAAGGTGGGGATGTTTTGCAGTGGAATGGCTTTCATAGGGGCATTAGCAGCATGGTCACCAATGGGATGTTCCAACATTGATGTCTGCCTTTGATTCTGGTTTTGATTATTTTCCATTAGATCAAAGATATGCTAGTATTCTTCGGGGATTTCTTGTTCAGGAGGAGCGATCTTAGCGGGATTAGGTGGCAAGTGGGGAGGAGGCTTCACAACCTCCCTCAATTTGGAATATTCAACGTCTTAGTCTCATCCACTTTTTCAGGGGATTGAGTCTCTAGAGCTCCCACTTGTATTTCCCCACTACTTTCTCCTTCTCTTTCCTGTAAATTGCAAGAACCTCCATCTCTCGAAGGGCTAGTGCCTATGTGTTCAGTAGCCTGGAGGATTTGTTCAGACCCTTCAGTTTCACTGTGAATCTCGGCATGGGCTGTAGATGGTGAGGCTGCTGCCTGAGGGAGAGTAGTAGGAATTTGGGTAGGAATTATTTGGGTCCTACAGATGCCTGGGATTCATCTCTCTTAAAGATTTCGTCTATGTATGTCATTCTACCAAGGATAACCGATCCTTTGGGTTTCATAGACTTTTCCGAATGATTTTGATTTGTATCTATCTTTTTCTTCCTAGTCATAAAACAAGAGCACCTACTCTACTGACCTTCGATCAATTGCTAAGAAGTGGGTTAGGGGGCAAGCGTTTTGCTTACCAGTACGCAGGTTCTTACCTCTCGTTTTTAATACCCAATGATTCGCAGCAACAGAGAACAAGGAATGAAGGACGTCGCTCTCAACACTCTCCCCTACAACGACGCCAAAAATGTCGGTTCTAGAAGGTGACTATTATAGGCAACCTCTAAGTTTCTCATTTAATTGTTGGCTCAGGGTAAGTCTTCTTATTCCAAGAGTGCAAGCACAATATATGTGAGTGACATCGGAAATAGATACTCTATATTACTATGAAGAAGATCAATTAATTCTTGAAGTTCAATCAACTCAAATGGAATGGAATTTGTAAATTACCATTAACTATCCTGTCTAAATAAACCTAGTGAGAATAATCTATGATTGAACAACACCCTCAATGAATCAAATATCTGTCCTACTGAATGGAACAAAAAACTCAATGAATTGAACAACAATTGTCTATTTTAATTTTTCAATGGAATTCTCTTTGAAAATTAATTTCCTAACATTCTTTTGTATTAAACACAACAGGAAATCCTATAGTACTGATGAAAAAGGTATAATTCTTGGTGATATAAGACATTGAACAGAAATTGTGCTAAAGCTTATAAAAAGATATAGAGGAATTGAGAAAGCGATGAAAATGTCCAACAATTGTAAAGATATTCTTTCAAACTAGAAACATGAGCAATAAACTGCCTGAATGGCATAGGAACCTACAACATCGCATGCATAGACATTTAACAAGTAGAAAGATATCTCACATAATGCATTAGATTACTAGACATAAATTCTGTAATTAATGTACAATACAGAGGTGAACGTGGAACTCCTAGGGCTAGGCCCAAACCACCTGAAATCCAACACAATGGAAAACTCAAGAAATGATTATTCAAAATACCAAAATCCTTTATTAAAAGAGTCAAGAAATGAATGCAACTGGACAGTTCTATCCTGATATGCCTATTACAGAAAGATAATTCTTATTTAACCTCCCCTCTTTCATGCATCCTTGGCCTTTTTAAAGGTGATTTTTCTTAGTAAAATGGTCTTTCCCAAACGACAACCTGCTAACCGTGGTTATCGTTTGAGTTCTTTGGACATGGATCTATCTTTTCGCCTTCTGCTCGTCCCTGGGGGTTAATGTGGATGCATGTTCTTGCTTGTCAGCTGTCTTTTGGTCTGAGTTGATTCAGCTGCCTCATTTTCCTATGAATATAGATGGAATAAGTCAAATCCTTGTTGTTTTGGTCATGCCTTTTACCGTTAGTCTATTTGTCCTGATTTTACATTAACCCTCCTTTCCTTTACTGTTAATTTGAGAGAAATTCTAAAAATATATTATAATTTGAAGTAATCGTAGGGTGAAAACATACTTTAATTCCAGCCCAACACTGAACTCGAATTTGAACATTTATTTTCTTTCAGCATCCATGACCTTGAGATTATTAATATTGTATAATCCAAACTACAAAGGATGAGCTGGCCATTGGGAATTCTTCATCCTGTGCAGTGTTGTCAAAAATCTTATTGAGAGGTGATAAACTATCTTTTACATGACCAATATATTGGCGAAATATATTGGTAAAATATGCAATGACTTCTACCCCCCAAATACTCTAATCAAGGTGCCATTTGATAAGGAGAACCAATCAATGATCTCTGATATCACCTCTATAGTTTCTCATGACATGCAAAATGGTTCCTTCTGAAATATGAGCCTGTAGAGTAGGATAATGAAATGATCAGTAAGCTATTCCATGACTCCGCGATGAATGAAATTCGAGAGTAGATTGCAATATATATGTATGACAATGTTTCTCAGTGTCCATGTCCAGTTCATGCTAGGGAACTGGTTTTTCACACAGATTTCATCCTGTAAGTATGCAAAATGTAGAATCATGTTTTCTCACCCATGGGTGGATTGCAAGATTTTTTCTCATGGACTCTTAGCTAATGAGCCAATAGGTCTGATTAGTTGAACGACTTACCCTCATTCATTACCTGGTTTAGAAAGATAGCTCACCCCTCAGAGAAAGGTCTCTCTGTCTGAGTTTCCATAGATCCTGCAAGCTAGTATGAGAAAAATATGATAAGCTTTCCTGAGTATTTTTGTCTTATACATGTGACTGGTTATCTCTCTAAACTTGGTTGAATCCTTTACCCAAATCTTGATGATACCTCTCATGTTTGTATAGCTATGAGTGGAATAGAACAGTGAGTCCATGTTCTTCACTGGCTCTAGAAGATGATACATATGCTTGAAGTCTGCTGCCAGGAATGTAGAAAGCTTATCACTCCTCGTGTTGTTCACTGTCATGGTGGTCACATCAATGTTTGAAATAGCCCAACTAATTACATTTTCAGATGGGAAGGCTAGATAACTTCATGCAATATTGTAAAGCATTGACTGAATAATGTTGATATACACCTGCCGGTCCTTTAAGTTTTCCTGAAATTCCTTTGTGAATTCATCCTTGATATGTTTCCATGTCAGTTTAGATCCTTTCTCTATGAACAACTGAATGTTTGAGTAAACTAGCACATTAACCAGGACTTGCTCAACTATTTCCTTAGTACTTCTTTCAATGGTTTCCTTTGAGGATACTCTCTTTGATTCCATTATGAATGTTACTACTAGAGAGTTGCTCAATAACTGTTGTACCCATGGGACAAAAAAGACACTGATGGAAAGAAAATGTCAGCTATAAGAAAAAAATAATTTTAGGACATGTTCATGCAGCATGGAAATTGAAAGGAAAGATTACACAATATTGGGTGGTAAGATATTTTGGCTGGCTAGGGAAACTACGCACTATGCAGTACCAACAGTTAGTGATGAAGCCTGTGGCTTGAAACTTCACAATGCGTAGTTCAACCTGGGCAGTGATACTCGAGAGACATCGCATTGCACATTAGTGGCCAAGGTGGCTAGATGAGTCTTGCACTGCACAATGCACACTGAGGGCAGCCAGTACTACACATTGTGCAGTTCTAGGAGCTAACCTTGAGGCTTTATCTCCTAGATTGTGCAATGCCCAACTGGAAAAAGCAAGTTTTGGCTAAGGGAAAGGAAGATATACCCAAGGGAAGTGTGAAAAACAAGAAGATATGAGAGATGGTGAAGGCATGAGTGAACATTTGACTAAGTGTTGATAAAATGAAGTAATTCAATTGTAAATACTGAATAAACGATAAGTGAATGAGATTGGGGAGGAAAGTCACTGCAACGACGACCATTAGTGAAAAGATGAAAAAAATGATGTGACACTTGGGAAAGGTAAACAAAAACTTAAAAAAACACTTATACATGCTAAATCATATTAAAAATCCAGCATGCATGCAAAGAAATAAACAAAACAACACTCATGCAAGCCAAAAGACAAAAAAATGACAGAAGACGCAACTAAAATCAATAAATGCAAAGCTCACCCAGAAAAGTGATGACATCGCACTGAAGGAGCCTTGATCTCCTTGGGAATGCAAGAGCTCCATTATCGAATGTAAGAATTAGCTCTAGGGGCATCGATTAAATAAATTTGAGAAATTAGGGTTTATGACGTGCATGCAACAAATCAAGGGAAAAGTGACACTTGGCGGTAGTTTCCAAAAATAAAAAATATGCTTCCTTTGGGCTGCTAAAATAGATCCCTAGATTTTAGGGATGTTTTTTTTCTCTTCTTCTTTTTCTGTGAAAACTTGTCATGCACCTCACTAGGAATGATTGCGCAGTTCCTGGGAACTGGCAGCTCTCGACCCGATGCACTATGTATTTTATGAGCTCAATGAGTGATTGTGCAGTCTCTAAGCTTAATGTTGGGTTGTGTGTCATGACTATATAGTTCCCAAGCTCAAGTTTGGGCTGCTAGTCAAGACTATGCAATTATGGTTGACGAGGACAAGGATGGCTTGAAGAATTACACAATTTCTGGAGGCAAGCTCGGGACTGTTGTGCAAGACTTAGGAAAGATGTCAACTTTTGACTGAGAGAATTTTTCTAAGTGGAAAAGGAAATGAACACAAGAAAAACTAAAATATAAACATTAATCAAAGCATACATACCTTATAGTAGTACAAGGTATGCTCTAGTGAAGGGTAGTTAAGCTCCAAAATCTAAGAAATGGAAAAATTTTGGAGGGTGGTTGTAGTTGCTACAACATTGGCTGCACACTAGCAGAACTCCAACTCTCTAAATGAATATTGTCTTTGTGTAAAAACGGGTCTCACCCTTCCGTAAGTATTGTTCAATTCATTGATTACCATAATCCCTCACTTAGTATGAGTTACAAACATAAACCCTTCCATCCTCTTCATTAGTGGAGTGTTAACCAAGAAAAGTCACACTAAGTTGTTTCGATTGGGGATGAGGACTATTTAGATGCACAAGTAAAAGAAATTTGTCAGAGTATTTATTTTCATCTCTTGTGTTGCTTCATTGCTAGCAGGCATGGACAATACCCTGACAAAGTCACTTCAGAAACACAAACATTGCTCCGCTACCATCGAGCTTGGTTAGTACCTCGACGGAGTTGCTTGCTTCACCTCCTCTGTGCGGGAAGCCTTTCTATTCTTTCACCCTTTATTTCATTTTTTCATTTTTTTCATTTTTAAAGAATTGTGCCTAGGCACTTATTTATTTCATGGGGCGTGTTAGTTTCAGTCAGTCACCAGTGATCAAATGTGCTCTTACAATGTCTTGTTAGGTCTTCAAAGTCAAATTTTTGTCATTTCATTAGGTTTTCAAATAAAAATTTGGTCATTAGATAGTGTGTCTAGGGCTATTTCCACTCCTTTCAAAAACCTTTACATGTCGGTTCTTGTCATCACTCAGTTAAGTGTACCATTATTAAAATATCACCATCATCATTTCAGTAAACATCATCATGGTTTTCATTCATCTCATTGTCACAATTAGGTCATTAGGGTTAAGGTCACCAACATCTGTTATTCCATGCACAAATCCGACAAATGAGGACTGTTAATAGGTAAATTTGTTCTATGAATTTGGTTTCAAATGTAATTTATGTTACATATTATGTAATAATTTTCAAATTCCAAATCTGCATAAGAAAGTTTCAAAGCTACATAAGTTCTCAAAGCAAAATGAAATGTAGTGGGCCATCCCACTACTATGAAGAAAAATGACCATCAAAAGCTATTAAAGACCATTTCAAGTTAATTTTCTCATTAACCTCATTGAAGAAGATTTCTCTCTCACCTACCAAGGCAATTTCAGAAATTTCAAGTCAAAGACATTCCAAAATTTGATGCCAAAGCAGCTATGCTGCGTTTTCTGGGCTACATGCTGCGTTTTCTTCTACACGCGGCGTTTTATCTCTCAAAGGCATCAAATAATTCTCCGAAGGATTTTGAAGTATATTAATGTGTCTAGCATCATTGCAAAAGTAAGTTACACCTCAGTAACCCCTCCTTGCAACTCAATTTCATTGTTATAGAGTGTAAACCCTCCATTGGCCCCTACACTACGTTTTAGTGGCTGGCCCATATTTTCAAAATTTTCAAGATAAAAACACTTTCCCATAGAATGTTTACCCTCCCTCACACTAAAAACCATCTCCCATAGTCTTCACACTCCCTCACTCCCATTTCCTAAGCCCCAAACCCTAAAACCTAGCCTAATGCTGCATTTTTTGGTAGTTTTACTAGCTAGGCCTGTGTAAAAATTCCCTAGCTTAATTTCCATACCCATTTCACTTCATTCCACTTCCTATAGTTCCCTAAGACCCCTGTCCATGTAACATAAAAAAAAAAATCAAATTTTATTAATTAAATTAATTTAAAAAAAAATAAAAAATAAAAAATAAAAATAAAAGTAAAATAATATATATATATATATATATATTATTTTCAATTAAAAAAAAAAGTCCATATTACTCAGGAGCTATAGTAATGAGATGATTGACGAGTTATACATATCAATTGACAAACTCAAGATGAATAAATTTTCAGCAATTAAGCTTTGAGGACAAAGATTTTCGGAGAAGGCAATGTTATGAATGTAATTCATAACAAATAAATAAATAAAAATAAATGTAATTTCTAAATAGTCGAATAAGGATTATGTTAAGTAGTCATTAAGTTAGTGAAAAGGCATGTCTAAAAGACATGCCTAGTCATGAAAGGTCACCTTCTTAGGTATATAAGCAGGGCCTCATTGTAACATTTTATCATCACTTACACATTTTATATATAATAAATTATTATTACGAATACCTCTTCTGTATTTTACAATTAAGTCAAAAAGCCTAACTCTTTGTTGCTTCAGCAAGTGATTATATTTTACTTGGCTCCCATTGAGAGCATTAGGATTTGTCATTTAAGTCAAGGAATTAATGTCATGTATCAAGAGATCTTCTTGAGCCTATGTCATGTATATAAGTCTATGTCCCTCCAATGACAAGAAAAATATTCCTCTTGCTAAGTCAACCTCAATATAAATAAAAGATGACATGTTAGATCACATCATGGGACAAATCAATTCAAGATGACATGTTGACTTAGTATATGGGACTGTTGTACAGTACAAAAACCCTCCCCATTTCAAAAGTTTATAATAAAGTTTGTTTAGAAATAGGTCCCCTTTATTTTTAGATAAAATAAAAGACTTTGAGGAAATCCGATTATTTTATATAAAACAATAAAAAGATTCATTGTTTAAAAGACATATATCGCATATCGCATATATCAAATACAAATGAACAAACGTGACATTGAATTTTTCCGATACGATGAAATATCAAGTCTTATATCGCATCGACACAAAGCATAAAAGTATTCATGTTAAAAAAGCCCGATGTGATAAAGAAAATCGCAATCACGAATTGGTAAAGTCTTATTGTTTCACATTTGTTTTGAAAAACTCTGATGCGATATAACTTAATGAAAATCGCATTTCGAAAAGGATACTCTTCATTCGGTCTATTTAATAAACGCCGATGCGATGCGATTCATCGCAATTGAATTTAGGAGGAACAACATCACGTCTACTTATTCTGCAAAACTATGATGTGATGGACCCCACCATCATCACAATTGAAAATTGGCAGAAGATATGAGATGTCATTTGATTTCCTTTCGAAACCTCCGATGCAATGGACTACATCATCATCTCAATTGAAAATCGACGAAAATCATGTACAACTTAATTCCTTTGGAAATATCCAATGCGATATACCATCATCGCAATTGCAAATCAGCGGAAGATATGAAATGTCATTTGATTTCCTTTCGAAACCTCCGATGCGATGGATAGTTAAGTCTTTGTTTATTTCCGTTTTCATTGCGCATATATTATTTATTAATCACAATCGAAAAATTCAAAGGGAAAGTTTTACAATTTAATATCGTCGATCTCCGATTGTACGATCATCATTAATTAGAAAATCAAACGAATTATGTCGATTGATTCTAATATGAATGCATGAATGTGACTCTTATGAAGGAAATTTAAGTTTAATACGGGGTTAATCAATTAGAGATCACTGATAAAATCTTTTCACACAGTTGTTCTTTTAACTTCGTTTCTTCTCACATCTGAAAGGTTTTTCTCAATTGCAGAGCCATAGAACATCCAATCCTCTCGTTCGCCGAGCAAGTGAAATGATACCAGACGAGAAAATGTCTAAGAAATTTAAGAAAGCAAGAACTATTACTTCCGCAAAGATTACTCCTACTGCCACAGTACCAAAAGAAAAACTAGCCAAAATCAAGCTGGTTACAGATACGGTATACCAAGGTCTCGGGAAGCTTTCCTGGGAAGAAGTGTATAACTTGATTGAAGCAAAAAAACCCACTGTAACAGAGGTAAAGGCAACAGTACCAGATGAAGAAGACTCATATTCTGATTCTAAGACTCCTCTCAAAGCACTTGCAAATTCTTTTCTTCACAGAATTTTGGCTCGAGAAAATATGTTCCCCTATTATGATGTAATACAATGGGTGATAGAAAATATCACCATCACAAACAGAGCATTTGTTTCAGCTATAGGAACAACGTTTGGGTCTTTCAGAGCAGAAGATATAAAAGTGATGTACCATCTTCCGGACCCTCAAAAAATCTATAACAAAGCTTTCATAGCAGATTTCGCCGCAAGCAATGAAGTTCAATTAGATCCTATTAAGGATTGGAGACGAGCTCCAGAAAAACAAAAAAATGAAGCATCAGTTATGTACTCCATGGAGTCTCTTGCACCCCCATATTGTTATGCTACTGCAATGATGTGTAGGATTTTTGGGAATGACAATTCTGCGAGGTTTTCAATTCAGATGGTACCCATGATTCATTCTGCTCTGAATTATGAGATTATGGATTGGTCAGTTATCCTTTCTAACAATATAGCTAATAGAATTCTGGAATATAGAAAGGATAAAGATACTGGAAATACAACTCCTTTTCATTTCTATGCCTATATCTTAGATGCTCTGTGTTTCAATTCAGAATTTCCTATTCTAGGATGGAAATGGACCCCTCAAAACCCTGTCGTGATACATATTTACCATAAGTATTTGTGGAAGGGCCATTTTAAAAATAATGTATATAGGATTTGTCACAAATTTTTGTTACCTGTCTATCAAACCATTTTTAACTAATGTCCTCCCCGAATCTCTAAAAAAGCAAAGAATGATATATCCCTAATTGGAAATTGGTTTGGGGAAGACATGTTTACCTATATTATAGTTTTTAGAAGCATTGTGGAACCTCATATCTTACCTCAAAATGTCCCTGACAAACTGTTAGCCCAAGAAATTTCTTACCAGTTGACAAAGAGAGGGATGTCAAGATGTTTAAAGAATGCCAAGAAATTGATGTGGCCTACCTTTCCGTTTCATTGTGGAAATTATACTCTGAATAATTTTAAACATGCTAAGAAGGAAGTCATTAAAATAAGAGATCTGAAGCTTACAACTGTCCCAGGCAGACATTATGATCCAAAAAAAGTAGCTTTAGATTTCACAACTTTGGTTCAAATTGCTAGGTTTGAGCATGAGCCCGATGAATTTGATGATTTATTTGTTTCTATTGAGAAATTTTCCCAAGTTTATGACTTGGCTAAATCCAAGTTTCAAGTAGAGGATATGAACAAATTCATGCAGTTCAGAAGTAAAATATTGCTGAAAGCTCCCCTTGACCAGCTAAGGATTCCTTTGCAAGAAGCTAAAAATATAGAAACAAAACAAAAGAAAAAGGAAGACACAGCTAGCAAGACAGGAAAATAAGTGTCTACAAGAAAGCCTGATGTACATACTGAGAAGGAAAATGTAGTTAGCAAGCTAGATATTCAGACAGAGAAGGAGAGTACAGGTACCAAGACTGATATGCAGGCTGAAGAAAGAAATACAGGTGATAAACCCAATGATCAACTTGAAAGAGAAACAACCACGGAAAGAGTGGTAAATTCTACTGAAATTATTGTTACTCCCCAATTTCTAAGACAATATGAGCAATTTGAACAGAAAATTGGAGGACAAAATAATCCTCAAGTTGATAATATGAAAGATCAAGATATGGAGATAATTCCTGAACATCCATCAGAAGAAATTGTGTTGAAAGTTGAAGAAATCCCTCCTCTGGATATCTTTTATAGTCCTAAGCATAGGGCTGCTGTCAGGAAACAAAGGAAAATAAGGAGGACAGATCAAGAATCACTTTCATCCCCACAAGTTGAATTCATGAATATTATCTGGAAGAATACAGAGGTAAATCCTTCAGAGGATCTTACCAAATTTTCACAATATGTAGGTGCCTACAGTGCAACCACTATAGATAAATCTGCTGACATCAATCAAATGATCAAACAAAAAGACTCACAGATAGAAATTCTAGAAGAAAAGACAACAAATGATCATAAAAAAATAATGCAGTTGGAGCAAGAGTTAGCGGAAGAAAAACTCAGAACCAAACAACTGGAAGAACCACTGAGTGTGGAAAAGAAAAATCTTGATCAACAAGCTTTGAATAAGCAACATCAATTGTCCCAAGAGGTGTTCAAGTTACAAACTTTGCTGCAAAATGAGAAAAATGCCAAAGAACAGCAAGATAAAATATTTCAAGCAAGATTGGATAAATTTAAGAATTATCCTAAAATTTACCAATTTAAGACTGAAGCTCTGGAAACAAATAAGCTATTGTCTCTGTTTTTTAATATTTAACATTAGTCATTGGTTTATTAAAATGTTGACAAGTCATGCATTGAACTTTGTATCAAAGGGTGAAATACTTCAAAAGTGGGTCGAAATGAAACAGGGAAACGAAAGTCACGTGCATTATAGCCAAAGGTGGAATTAATGCGAAAAGGCTGGAGTATAAAGCGGAAAGGCTAACTGAAACGCAAAAGTGCAAAGAAGCGGTGCTGAGAGCGCAAAACACAATTATTAAAAGAACTACCACCGCGTGAATATGCACACAAGGAAAAGTCCGAGGGGGTCGAGTAGCAAGGAAGGGAAGAGACCCATACCCCCGTGGAATTGTGATAGCGCGGCTTGGTGGGGACCCACGGCTAGAAGGAGGTGGCAGGGACGTGGTGCGCGACAAGGTGACGTGGCAGAACAACAGGTGGACCCTTACAGCTGGTAGGTTATGTATTTAATTTTCATTGGGGATAATATGTTTCAGGAATTATACGACGCGTGTGGCCAAAGAGGTAAGGTAAGTCCTAGATGAGCTGGTACTAAGGCCCGTACCGGTAGTAAACCCAGCACGCGGTGTTCACCTGTCCCCAAATAACACCCAATCCCTACACGCCGCGTGCCCCATTGTCAGTGTCCTTACGACACTTGCCCTACGTATTTCACTTCTACCTCTTCCTGCCTCAGAATTACCAGTCCTCACAGCAGTTACCCATCGTTTTCTGCGGTAAAAGCCTCAGGTCTTCCGGTCACGGTATATACTAAGCGGGGAAAAAGTACCAGGTCTACCCAATCATCACCAGACTACCCTCTGCATCGCTTTCCCAAGCAAATCTACCTCTTGTGCAGGTACTCTGTCCCTTTCAATTCCCTTTGTTTTTCTTTTCAGTTTTCATATGTCAATCATGGGAAGGGGATGTCGATCTAGTCAGCAGGGCTCAGTGTGCTAGACAGTATATGTCATTCTTGAAGGGGCTAAGAGCCAACGAATCATAGCAACACGGCATAGTTAGCTGGCACAAAGAGGCCCTAGAATTTCAGAAACTCATCGAAAAAGAATTGGCTCGCGTCGTGGATTTGAAGGCCTTGCAGCAGTTGATATATACAGTGGACAGGTTTGATGTAGTTTGGGCTGAAATCATGACAGCAGGGCTTTCGACGTGTTGGGACTCCACCACCCCTTCTATGCTACGACCATTACCGGATTACGAAGCATGTCTAAAGCAAGAAAGGGATCATACAGATGTCATGATAGATAAAACTACCTGGCTCAAGGTCGAAACCATGATCGCGTCACTACGCCCGGAGTTTGCTCTTCTCCATTTGTTAAATCATAAAATCCCTACTGAAGCAAATCCTAGAGACCTCACTGAAGCTTTCATAAGGGTAGAAGGATTTGCAATGATGCCTGAGCCTGCCGCAGACAGTCAGCAGAGGTGTGCCCAGTTCGTTAGCCAAGTTGCCAGTTCATTTGCAAACGCGCCGCCGCCAGTGTCAGCAATAGCCTCGACCCCTTCTCACAAGTGATGAATTTTTATTTCATGATTCGGCCCTCGTGGCCTTTTTACTTTTTACTAAATTATTTACTTTTTAAAGTTTCGAGCGGGATACTTTCTCCACTCCAGCATTTTATCTTTTTATCAGACTACTGTTTAATTTTCTATTTTAAAAACGGCCAAGTGCCTGACTATCCATAATGAGAGGCCTGATTCCTCATCGTGAGTTTTGTTGTTTTGATAAGGACCCGTAACAAATTTTGGTCATGCAAAGAAGATATTTTCTCAAAAAATATCTTCTCGCTGAGATAGGAAGAGGTCTATATAAGCAAGATTGAATGAGAAAAACAGGTTCCAGATTTCCGGAAGAAACTTGCTGTGTAAGAAGATTTTGTATGCTTGTGGTCGAATTATTAATGCAAATGCATAGAGCCCATAGGGTCTCAACGAAGAGAAATTCTGTTTTATGTGAGGATTTCGGTCTGGATGTTGTATGGTTTGTGATTCTTTCTTCGTAGTAGTGTTTCATTGTCTATTTCACTATCTCCATTTTCCTTATATCATGTCTTGGAATGCGAGTGACTCGCCAGTACTGATATAAATTTATCGTTATGTGGTACTTATATGAGACTGGTTTAGTTGCTTTAAATATGGCTCATACATGATATGATGTTTCATTTTTACACTTCATTCATATTTCCTCTGTATTAAATATCGTGGAATCTTATTCATTCAGAGCTGATTGGTATATGTGGATTCTTAGTTCTTAAGCCCATGCTATAGCGAAATATGTTTCTCGAATATCTTTCCATTGGTAATTAGTACACCTATTTTACTTTCTGCACCGCAAACACCTTGATTTAACAATCTCCATGTAACCTTTGGAAACTGGCCCTCCTTAATGAAAGCTGTTTCTAAGCTGTTTGATGCATCTGTGTAAGTAATTCTACTCTTGCCTCTGCATGTTTCTATATGTTGCTGATCCGAAAGCTGTCTGGTCCCATCAAATCTTGTGACTCATCAGAAATGTTGATATGGTAAAGAGCCCTGAGCTGAATAATGGTTTTAAGATATACCTTCCACTCTTTACTAGCTGAGATGTCCTAGGCACCGGTCTCTGACAACTCGAGGCTGTCTCTAGGAACTACAACATCTTTTTGGCACCGTTGCCGGGGACGAAGTTGATGAAAGATTGAAATCCCTGGGCCTCGACAAAACCCCAATTCACTCTTCAGTTAGGTGAGCATGGAGAGTTGAGAGTTGTATATCCCTCACCTTGGCGACTCCACATTCATTTCCCCTGCTAAATCTCCTTGCAGTCCTAGCTCCCCGGAAGCCACACCTTAGGTCAGATACTTCTCAGCCAAAGACACCCTCTGTGTCTGACCCAGAAAGAATTTTACATAGAAGAAGCTGGAGAGGGAGACCATTTGTTCATACAGAGATTCCACCACTCTCTCTGGAAGACCTTCCTTCTTCCTCTTCCCAGGTTTCCCTTTGGCAAGATTCTAACTCTGCTCTGGGTGAAGCCGGCTATTACTCAGACTATATACCAGCGGGAAATATCCGAGTCAAGGACAAGGCTGAGTCAGTAGATACAACCCGTTACACATTTCATCCTACTCCAGAGGTCGAGGAAGTTAAAGAAGTCACGGAAGTATCCGCTGTTACCACTCCGCCCTCGTCTCCACCATCCCAAGCTGATGTTCATTATATTCCTATCATCATTCACACCACACTTCCACCTAACCCTCCACTTGTTCACCAAGCTCTCTTGTTACCTCCACCTCCTCCTCCAATGGTGAATGTCCTTGGCTTCCTGCAAAATAGATATGCTCCTTTGGAGCTACCTGCTGTATTAAATGACATGCTGCAAGATTATTTAAAGATTTTGCCCAGATTCAGTGGTGAGAATGAGATTGAAGCCCAGAAACATATCGAAGTCTTTTGCTCTTTTGCAGAGAATTTTAATGTGGAACATCTGCATGTATTCTTAAGGCTTTTTGTGCAGTCCTTAGATGGGGAAGCTAGAAAGTGGTTAAAGACACTTGGGGCTCATTTTATCAATACATGGGAGGGGATGGAGGATATTTTCATCAAAAAATGGGGAGAAAAGAAAGATCATGGTAATATTCTTACTGAATTCAACACTCTGAAAAAGAAACATAATGAGGGGGTGTCAGAGTTTATTAGAAGATTTAACAAATTGTACCTGAGTATCCCCGCCGACATGAAGCCTCACCAGACCGCTGCCAAGGTTGTTTTTGTGGCAGCGTTTGATTCTGAATTCGGTTTCTCCTTAAGAGAAAGGAAGCCAGCCACTCTGGACGATGCACAGACCGACGCATTGGAGATAGAAGAAAATTTTTCCTCTACTGGCAAATCCAAAGGGAAACATGAACAGGATGTTAGAAGAAGGGGAAAAGAGGAAGTATCCACCTCAAGCCAAGATAGAGATTCGGCTAATGACAAGATTGAAGAAATGAACAAGATGATCAAGAATCTCTCAAGTAAACTGATCAAGCTTGAAATGGAGGCCAAGAATCCACCCCCAAAGAATTTCCAAAATGCTCCAAATAGAGGATTCAATCCTCAATACAGAAAGCCACCCTTGCAGATATTGCAGAGGGGACAGAAGGAGTAGCAAGATCAGGTACCGCACCCTCTATTCTTGGAGGGGCAAGTAGAGGGTTCCCCTGAAGGTTCTGCCTACGAACAAGAGGAGGCATGCCTTGTCTTCTCAAAAAATAATGACATAGAATGTCCTGTACATGAAAGTGACAAAGAGGAAGTACAAGCTCACTCAGAAGTGAAGGCCAATGAAGATACTGAAGAGCCTGAGATTGATGACTACGGCAAGCAGTTCGTTGATTTCATGCAAGCTCAGTTCAACAGAAGATATGACCTCAGGTCCTCCAGAAAGAGAACCCGCACTCAGGATCAAGAGGAGGACACACCTCAAGAAGAGGCACCTGCACAGAAGGAGGTCAATACTCAAAAACCCCTAGAGAAAGGTAAGAGGCCTCTTAACCAATCTCTACAATATGATGCTCTAATGCCTTCATCTTCGCAACTAACTGCAACTCCTAAGGCCGAGCCCATCGTAAAAGAAGTTAAGCCTCCCCTCCAAAGCAAATATTCAAAAGAAAAAGAAGTGTCAATGGATAAGTCTTCATCTGTCTTAGTTTACAAAAAGAACTTGAAAAAGTGAAGATCCCAGTTCCTTCGACTGAGTTATTAAAACAGCCAGCTTATTAGTCCCAAGTCACATCCTTCATGCTCCCCCCAGAAGTAACACACATTCCAGATAGTCTCAACCTGCAAGAAGAAAGGCCTATGGTTGTCTTTGGCCCGCATGTAGAGGAATTGGATGCCACCACTCCACCTTTTTATGTGTCTTTAGTAATACATGACCTGCTCCTGCATAACTGCATGTTAGACTTAGGAGCCTCTCATAATCTCTTACCCCTTTCAGTCATGGAGCAACTAGGGCTACAGATCACTCGTCCTTATAAAGACCTTTACTCGATCAACTCCAAAAGAGTTAAATGCCTGGGCATGATAAAAGACTTGGTGGTTAACCTGGCTCAGATCCCGGCAAAAAGTGTAGTAATGGATATAGTGGTGGCTGACATCCCAGCTCGCTTTGGCATGTTACTATCAAGATATTGGGGAACCAAAATTGGGGGATCGATTAAGCTGGATCTGACCTATGCCACTATCCCTGTATTTGGTGGCCAAGAGAGGAGGCTGTACAGAGAGACTAGATTTGTTAAGACAGTCACTAAAGTGGATGATTCAGTGAATTCTCCGGTTTATAGCAGGGAGGGGGATTTATCATGCTTAATGCTTGAGGAGGATCAAGAGTATGCAAATGAATCATCGTTTTACCAGATCAAGACAGACCAGTTCAAAGAAAGTCCCAAGTCAGAAATCTGGACGCTTCACTTTGATGGAGCCAACTCTAGAGAAGGAAATGGAGCTGGGGTGTTATTGATTTCGCCGGCAGGGAGGTGGGTACCCCTATCTTTCAAGCTGGAGTATGAAGCCACAAATAACGTGGCTGAATATGAAGCACTCCTACTTGGGTTGCAGACAGCCAGGATCATGAATATACAAAGTCTAAAGGTTCTGGGAGATTCAAAACTAGTAGTCAGGCAAGTGAAGAATCAATGTCAAGCTAAACATCCTAAGCTGAGAGCCTATAGGAATGAAGTCTGGGATCTGGTGGAGGAATTTTTCTTAGCATTTAATATCCAGTTCATGCCTCGGGAGCAAAACAGAATGGTAGATTCTCTAGCAGTGGCTGCTAGTACTTTTCGGCCACCTCAGAACCCTCTATTGAGATATGAGATTGAGGTGTGTTATAGGCCATCAATAGTAGACAACATTAAGCACTGGTAGGTATTTGAAGATGATGAGCAAGCCAAGAGATTCTTGGAGACAGTTGGGGAGTTCTCCAATATGGAGATCGACATATGTGAAGAAGAAGGGACTGAAGAAACACCAGGAAACAAATGGGAAGAAAAGGTAGCAGGTCACGAGTTTCTACAGTTGAATGGGAATGTTATTCCCCGAGGGATAGTGCCTTTGGAAAGGATGTTCAACAAGAATGGTGTTCCATTACATACAAACAAAGTTGTAGAAGAAAATCAGGTTCAGGACCTGAATCTGGGCACTGAAGCTGACCCTAAAATCGTGAAGCTGTCTAAGAAGGTCCCGGAAGAATATAAATAGCTGTATCAAAAGTTATTTTAGACCTATAAGGATGTGTTTTCCTGGTCATATGAAGACCTAAAACCTTCGATGTCAGCATTATGCAGCATAAGATTCCACTGAAGGGAGATGCTAAGCCACATAAGCAAAAGCTTAGACAGATAAATCTACTATTGCTGCCTTCCATTGAGAAAGAAATTAAGAAACTGCTGAAGGCAAAAATCATTGTACCATTGAGATACTCTGAGTGGGTAGCTAATCTAGTCCCTGTGCAGAAGAAGAATGGAGAAATAAGACTATGTGTTGATTTTAGGAACCTGAACAGAGCTTCATTGAAAGATAATTACCCACTGCCCAAGATGGATCACATATTGCAGAAAGTGGTAGGGCTGCCCGGATGTCAATGATGGATGGGTTTTCTGGGTATAATCAGGTAGCGGTGTTGCCAGAAGATCAAAAGAAGATGGCCTTCACCACCCCATGGGGAACATTTATGTACGTCAGAATGCCTTTTGGGCTGATTAACGCAAGGGCTACTTTCCAGAGGGCCATGGATATTGATTTTATTGGAGAACAGGACCAGTTCGTGGTGGTATATCTGGATGACATTACTGTGTTTTCAAAGGATGATCCAGAGCACATAGAACATCTGCGCAGAACCTTTGAGAAGTGTAGAAGGTATGGCCTCTCCCTTAACCCACATAAGTCTTTGTTTGAACTTGAAGAGGGTAAGCTCCTAAGACACATTGTCACTAAAGATGGGGTAAAGATAGACCCCAAAAGAGTGGAAGTAATAAGTAGTATTTCCCTGCCTAGAAACAAGAAGGAAGTTCAGGTGTTCCTAGGGCGTATAAACTTACTGAGGAGATTCATCCCTAACTACGCTGAGATAGTTAGGCACATAACTGATATGTTAAAAAAGGATAATGAAGTGAAATGGTCGCCAGAGTCAAGGGAAGCTTTTGCCAGAATTAAAAATGCATTTATTGAAGCTCCTGTGTTAGCCAGGCCAGATTATGCCAAACCATTTATGATTTTCTCCTTTGCATCCCCCCATACAGTGGATGGAGTATTATTGCAGAAAAACTAAGAGGGGTATGAACAGCCTATTGCCTTTTTCAGTCAGGTGCTTCGGGATGCCGAACTGAAATATAACATATTGGAGAAGCAAGCGTATGCCCTGGTGAAATCCCTCAAAGCTTTCCGAATGTATGTTTTGCAGTCCCACATCACTGCATTTGTTCCTACAGTAGCCGTTAAAGACATTTTTATCCAGGGGGACAGCGAAGGAAAAAGAGGAAAGTGGATAGCGAAAATACAGGAATACGAGTTAGATATCCGTCCTACCAAATTAATCAAGGGGCAAGGTCTCGCCAAGATCCTGTCAGAATAAAATTGTCAGGCCTTGGGTATCAACTTGTCTATGACAACAAAAAAAGATACCGGAGCAGAGGAGGAAGCACAGAGAATAGAAATAGCCTCCCAGAAGATACATATGAAGTATCTTAACAGCCCATGGTACAAAGATTTGGTAGAGTACCTCCTAACTCTCAGTTGCTCGCCCAGCTGCGAGAAGACTAAATACAGATCACTGAGGTTGAAGTCCCAGAAGTATATGGTTACAAACGGTCGGTTGTATTGGCGAGATCCCTCTGGTATCCTACTCCTATGTCTTACGGAAGAGGAGGTGGTAAGTATAATGGCTGAATTTCACGAGGGAATTTGTGGGGGCCATTACAGTTGGAGGGCTACTGCTCACAAGGTTCTGAAGGCTGGCTTCTTTTGGCCTAAACTGTTCGGAGACGTATTCGCCCGAGTTAGAGCCTATGAAAAGTGTCAGAGGTTTGCCGAGAGACAGAAACTGGCACCGCTCCCCTGATCCCTATCTACGTGGACAAGCCATTCCAGCAGTGGGGAATCGACTTCATAGGAGAAATACATCCCCCCTCAAGTGGACAGCATAAATGGATATTGACAGCCACTGATTACTTTACAAAATGGGTGGAAGCTGTGCCTTCTAGGAATTCAACTGACACTGTGGTAATAAAATTCATGGAGGAACATATCATATCCAGATTTGGTTGTCCTGCTAAGATAATAACTGACAACGCACAAGCCTTTAAATTGAAAAAAATTGTCAACTTTTGCCAGCAGTATAATATTGCACTGGGTCACTCTACGACCTATTACCCCCAAGGGAACGGTTTTGCAGAGTCCTCAAACAAAACTCTGGTCCGAGCACTGAAGAAGACTATCAACGAGAATCAGAAGAATTGGGATTCTCAATTGAAGTTCGCTCTATGGGCCACCAAATCACTAGCAAAAGGGCAACTAGCAAGTCCCCATACGAATTAGTTTATGGGAGAGCAGCAGTTTTTCCTGTGCAGTTGGCTCTACCGGTAGCCCGGTTCATGCAAGAAAATCAAGACGAGCCAGACGACGTTACCAGGAGGACTAATCAGTTGGTAGAGCTTGAAGAAACATGAAATCAGGTAAATTAGAAGCTAGAAGCATACCAGGAGAAAATGAAAGAGATTTTTGATCAACACGCTAAAGACAGAAAGCTACAGACAGGGGACTTAGTACTCAGGTGGGACGTACGAAGGGCTGATAAGGGAAAACACAGGAAATTTGATCCCCTCTGGTTCGGCCCTTTCAAAATTGCAGAGCAAGGTGGCAACAACACTTTTAGGTTGGAGAACTTGCAGGGGGATTCGCTGGACGCCCCTGTTAATGGTTAGTTCCTCAAGCCTTATTTTTAGTACTGACTCAGGTCGAGAAAACCTGATGTACCATATTGTATATTATTTCCTGTTTTAAGCATTGTTTGAATAATTTTGATTGACGGTGAATCATGAGAAGTGGCGTTCACAGAAGACAAATAGGTGGTCTGCGTAGTTCTCGACACATTCAAGGATGAACGTGCCATCCCCAGGTGGAGCCAATGTTGTTTAATAGTTAACATTAGTCTTTAGTTTATTAAAATGTTGACAAGTCATGCATTGAACTTTGTATCAAAGGGTGAAATACTTCAAAAGTGGGTCGAAATGAAACAGGGCAACGAAAGTCACGTGCATTATAGCCAAAGGCAGAATTAATGCGAAAAGGCTGGAGTATAAAGCGAAAAGGCTAATTGAAATGCAAAAGTGCAAAGAAGCAGTGCTGAGAGCGCAAAACACAAATATTAAAAGAACTACCACCGCGTGAATACGCACACAAGGAAAAGTCCAAGGGGGTCGAGCATCGAGGAAGGGAAGATACCCATACCCCCGTGGAATTGTGATAGCGTGGCTTGGTGGGGACCCACGGCTAGAAGGAGGTGGCAGGGACGTGGCGCGCAACAGGGTGACATGGCAGAACAACAGGTGGACCCTTACAGCTGGTAGGTTATGTATTTAATCCGCATTGGGGATAATATGTTTCAGGAATTATACGGTGCATGCAGCCAAAGAGGTAAGGTAAGTCCTAGATGAGTTGGTACTGAGGCCCGTACCGGTAGTAAACCCGGCACGCGGTGTTCACCTGTCCCCAAATAACACCCAATCTCTACATGCCACGTGCCCCATTGTCAGTGTCCTTATGACACTTGCCCTACCTATTTCACTTCTACCTCTTCCTGCCTCAGAATTACCAGTCCTCACAGCAGTTACCCATCGTTTTCTGCGGTAAAAGCCTCAGGTCTTCCGGTCATGGTATATACCAAGCGGGGAACAAGTACCGGGTCTACCTAATCATCACCAGACTACCCTCTACGTCACTTTCCCAAGTAAATCTACCTCTTGTGCAGGTACTCTGTCCCTTTCAATTCCCTTTGTTTTCCCTTCGTTTTTATTTTCAGTTTTCATATGTCAATCATGGGAAGGGGATGTTGATCTAGTCAGTAGGGCTCAGTGTGCTAGAGAGTATATATCATTCTTGAAGGGGCTGAGAGCCAACAAAGCAGAGAAACATGGCATATTTAGCTGGCACAAAGAGGCCATAGAATGTCAGAAAATCATCGAAAAATAATCGGCTCGCGTCGTGGATTTGAAGGCCTTGCAGCAGTTGATATACACAGTGGACAGGTTTGATGTAGTTTGGGCTGAAATCATGACAGCAGGGCTTCCGACGTGTTGGGACTCCACCACCCCTTCTATGCTACGACCATTACCAGATTACGAAGCATGTCTAAAGTAAGAAAGGGATCGTACAGATTTCATGACAGATAAAACTACCCGGCTCAAGGCCGAAACCATGATCGCGTCACTACGCCTGGAGTTTGCTCTTCTCCATTTGTTAAATCATAAAATCCCTATTGAAGCAAATCCTAGCGACCTCACTAAAGCTTTCATAAGGGTAGAAGGATTTTCAATGATGCCTGAGCCTGCCGCAGACAGTCAGCAGAGGTGTGCCCAATTCGTTAGCCAAGTTTCCAGTTCATCCACAAATGCGCCGCCGCCAGTGTCAGCAATAGCCTCGACCCCTTCTCACAAGTGATGAATTGTTATTTCATGATTCGGCCCTCGTGGCCTTTTTACTTTTTACTAAATTAGTTACTTTTTAAAGTTTCGAGTGGGCTACTTGCTCCACTCTAGCATTTTATCTTTTTATCAGACTACTGTTTAATTTTCTGTTTTAAAAACGGCCAAGTGCCCAACTATCCATAATGAGAGGCCTGATTCCTCATCGTGAGTTTTGTTGTTTTGATAAGGACCCGTAACAGATTTTGGTCATGCGAAGAAGATATTTTCTCAAAAAATATCTTCTCGCTGAGATAGGAAGAGGTCTATATAAGCAAGATTGAATGAGAAAAACAGGTTCCAGATTTCCGGAAGAAACTTGCCGTGTAAGAAGATTTTGTATGCTTGTGGTCGAATTATTAATGCAAATGCACAGAGCCCATAGGGTCTCAGTGAAGAGAAGTTCTATTTTATGTGAGGATTCCGGTCTGGATGTTGTATGGTTTGTGATTCTTTCTTCGTAGTAGTGTTTCATTGTCTATTTCACTGTCTCCATTTTCCTTATATCATGTCTTGGAATGCGAGTGACTCGCCAGTACTGATATAAATTTATCGTTATGTGGTACTTATATGAGACTGGTTTAGCTGCTTTAAATATGGCTCATACATGATATGATGTTTCATTTTTACACTTCATTCATATTTCCTCTGTATTAACTATCGTGGAATCTTATTCGTTCAGAGCTGATTGGTATATGTGGATTCGTATTTCTTAAGCCCATGCTATAGCGAAATATGTTTCTCGAATATCTTTCCATTGGTAATTAGTGCACCTCTTTTACTTTCTGCACTGCAAACACCTTGATTTAACAATCTCCATATAACCTTTGGAAACTGGCCCTCCTTAATGAAAGCTGTTTCTAAGCTGTCTGATGCATCTGTGTAAGTAATTCTACTCTTGCCTCTGCATGTTTCTATATGTTGCTGATCCGAAAGCTGTCTGGTCCCATCAAATCTTGTGACTCATCAGAAATGTTTATATGGTAAAGAGCCCTGAGCTGAATAATGGTTTTAAGATATACCTTCCACTCTTTACTAGCTGAGATGTCCTAGGCACTAGTCTCTGACAACTCGAGGCTGTCTCTAGGAACTACAACAATCTCAACAATTAGATGATCTCTGTCAAAATATTGCATAAGAAGAGCCTTTATGTGAAATAACATCTTCCCTTATTGATGGATCAGTCAGTACTAGAATTGAATTTAAGAATGCAGATGATACGATATCAAAGTTTATTTCATGGCAGGGGTCAGAACAAGGAAAGAAAGAAAATATTCCTAGGATTGAAGAAAGGCATAAAGAAATTTTGTTTGCTGAATGGGATACACAGTTAATTAAAGAAGAACGTGCTACATGAAGGGCCAGAGCCATAATGAACAATCTGACACAATTAGTAAATGATAGCTTATATGCTACTAATTTGATTTCAGATTGTACCCCAGGTAAATTGCCAAGGATGAAAGAAACTGATAACAGATGGAAGCAGGAAATAATCAATAGGAATAAAAAGGTCAGCAAAATACAAGAAATTACATGGGATGTCCTAGGGACATATTTGATCAAAACACAAAGTCAGTAGATGGCAATCAAATGCCTTTCTAATGCCATAAATTACATCATTCTAGAGTTATCCGATGCCACATACACTAGTTAGTTGCATTCGAGGCTGATTCATCCAACGGAAGTTAAAGATATGCTTAAAATATGCCACCTCAGCACATTGAATACAGAAGAAATTCAATGAATCTATTTTATTTGATATCGCAAGTCTTTTCTAGGATCTCCGATGATAGTTTCTAGCTTAAGTCATAGACAATCTGTTTTGTTAATTTCCTATTTAAACCCCTTTCATGAATTTAGAAATGGGTCCTGAATTTGTAATATTTTTGGTTTGGATGATACATTTCTGTACTCCATTGACTATTTTTTTTTTTAATAAAGGATCACATCCTGTGATTTATGGCGAATTATCTTTAAGAATTGCATTTCTGTACCTTGAAGGTTGTTTTAAGTTAAAGCGCAGGATCTGGATATTGAATTGCATCAAGAAGATATCCAAATGAATTTGGTATTTCTATCGATTTACTGTTATTTTATTTATGTTATGAAGTATTCTCTTTGAAATTTTCTATCATTTATATATGCTTGTTTTCACAAATATTTCTTTATCATATCATTTTTGAAGATATAGAAATATTCATTTATCATAGTATGTGCAAATGATATATAGAATTATGAATGCGATGTGTTATTCTAACTCTATTTAATTTCTTAAAAAAAGTAATCATTATATGATACTGCATCTTTCTATTGAATAATGATAAATTTTTATGGTTATTGGTTTAATTGAAATAATCTTGAAGTCGTATTCATACTTAATACCCGAATTAGTTTTAGAATTATTTGTAAGTTATAATTTAAGTTAGATAGATTATTTCAGTTAGTTAGTTCCATTATTCACCCACACAAACACTCCATCACCAATCCATTTATTATTAGGAAACTAGTCCTATAAATCAAGTCGGATCCACCACACCAAACGGAAAAGGAGCTGTCCTAAGGTCCTGACCGGGTGGTTTTCTCCCAATGTTTGAAGCAACGATTTTCGAGGCTTCAACATTTTTGGCGCTAGAAGGAGGGCTTAAGCTATGAATGGCAAGTAAATCCAAATCTACGGGCCATTCTAAGAGCAATTCACCCTCATCACCTTCTTCAATTTCCTCTACATCTCAAATCACTAGGGAAGAAATTGATAGAAATATTCAAACACCCACTACCAAAGTCTCAAATCAATTAGATAATCAACCTCCTGAGTCCCCTGAAATACAAGCTTTAGTTCATAAACTACAAGGGTTCTCATTATCATTAGAAGAGTCTGAAATATCAGAAGTAGTGTTACTTCACAATTTGTTTCTTCCAGACCTATTACTAGGTCACAAAGTGAAAAATTTGGTATCTCTCCAAAGGAATTTCATTTACCAAGTCGAGTTAAGACTAGAAAAACATCCTCAGAATCAGGTAGTAATATCATTTCTTCATCGCAAACCCACTCATCTGCTTCCTGGATTCAAACCCAGAAGAGCATAGTTATTCCAACAACCTCCACTCAAACACTAGTTGTCTCTTCTAGTCCTTCAACCGTTATCACAACAATGGCACAAAGACCATGGGCTAGTCCAAGAGCCGTTGCAATGCCTGCACCTTTACATGATTTACCAGATCATCCTGAAAAATGGCTGCCAAAATTTAGTCCTGACCTTAACATACAAGCTGAAGAACACATCAATAGCTTTATGCTTGCTGTAAATTTGAATGGAGTTGAACATGAGGATGTTGTAGTTAGGTTATTCCCCTATACTTTGCAAGGGGCAATAGGATCCTGGTATTTTTCATTACCTTCAGGATCTATTACAAGTTGGGACATTTTCCAGGAACATTTCTTAACGAAATTTGGAGATGACAGATCAATAGTGACTTTAATCAATGAGCTCTCCAATTTGAGAGCAGAACCCAAAGAACCCATTAAATATTTTAATTCCCGATTCAACAAACTTTTGAAGAAAATTCCTAAAACCTCAAAAACTAGTGAGTAAGTCAGAAGTGAATGGTATATAACAGATTTGCCCTCAAACATAGAAATTTTTGTAGATAGAGCTGCTAAAGCTAATTTGGCTGAAAACATGAAAGAGGCAATTGCAGTTGAAAGATGGATTGTTGCTTTGGATAAGAAGAATGCTATTGAAGATAGGAAATCCAAAAAATTCATCTTTGAAGATTATTCCAAGAAGAAGACACCCAGGGATCCATATGATATGGAAGGATTACAAAAAGTTCTCAAAAACATGTCTAATGAGATGGTTGAAATTAAAAAGAAAGTGGTAGAGACTTCTACCAAAAGGCCATTCAGAAATTTCAAAAGAATTAAAACTACTGAATCAAAACCACCCAATTCAATCTCTAACGCAAAGTCAGATCTAGAAGAAGACGAGGAAGATGATACACCTCCATTATCGGAAGAAGATGAAGAAGAAGAAATAGCTGAACTACATGGGATGTGGGATTTCATTCTTCCTAATTTATATAGTGAAAAGGAACAAGAAGCCATGCTAGTTAGTACAAGAAGTAAATCTACAGCAAAGCTTTTCCAAACAGTTCCCAAGAAGAAAAGTTCAACTTTGACTACTAAAGACAAATCCCCTGTAAAGAAAACTTCCTCTCTTCCTACTCAAAATTAACCATCATATTCTAATCCTCCTACAACAACATCCAAAACTCTGGTGGTATCAGATCCTATGGATTATAACATTGTTGAAGACATGAAGAAAACCAGAGCAAATATCTCTCTACATGAACTCAGCAAACTTAAACATAAACACAAGCTGTTATTGAAAGAATTAAATGCAACACCTATTGCTCCTCTACCAAGTGGTGTTGTTTCCAAAGCAGCCAAAGGATCAGGTAAGCCACCAAATAAAGTAGATGCTACTGATACTGTTCTTATTGGAGAAAGATCAAATTCCCAAACACCTCCTTTACTTTTGACTTATGAAATCTATAACAAGAATTTTCATAACTGTTTGATAGATTCAGGAGAATCATCTAATATAATGCGTACTTCAGTTTGTGCAAAATTGAATATTGAACCACACAAATATGTGGTTCATATTGTTCAATTAGATCAGACTAAAGTGAAAGTTGTGGGAGAAATTAATTCAGTCACCATTAGGTTAGCTTCTGATCCCAGGATAATCCAAAGAATTGATATACTCATTGCATATATTCCTGAGTTTTATGGATTAATATTAAGTAGGGATTGGTATGCAAAGCTTAATGGTTATATTGCCACTGATTATTCTCACATGTGGCTTCCTTACAAAGGGAAACCAAATCAAATTAAGGTTGAGCGAGAAAAACACATGATGCATACTGTAACTGAATTTGAACAACAAATGAACTTGTAGCTTTTAATAACAACATTCTCTAAGGTTATTCTGAATCATTCCTTGGAAATTTCACAGCACCACAATCACCTTTTTATGTAAATACTTTTATTTCGCAAATTGAAAATTTTTCACAAACTGATTCTTCAAGAATTGTTAATGTTTCTGATCAATATATAGATAAACCTGTAAATAAATATTTATTTTGGTCTTTGTATTTCGATGGATTAAAATCTAGTGATGGCGTAGGAGCAGGATGCATTTTAATTGATTCAGAAGGAGAGGAAACTATGCTTTCATGTAGATTAGAATTTGAGTGTACAAATAACACTGCAGAGTATGAAGCCTTGATCCAAGGGCTTTATAAAGCAAGAAGGTTGAATGTTAAGTACCTGAAAGTGTATGGTGATTCCAAAATTGTTATCAGACAAGTAAGGAATACTATCCATTGTATTTCAGGACATCTCAAACATTATCAAACCCTTGTGCAAGAACTTACCACTCAATTTTTAGCATTTAATATATCTTCCATTCCTAGAAATCAAAATACATTAGCTGATTTGTTAGCTAATGTTGCTTCCAAACTCCTCCCTGCTGAAGATTATAGTCCAGATAGGTTTTCAGTCGAACTAATCTTTCGACCATATGTTCCCGATAATATCACAAACTGGAGAGTATTCTATCATGATGAAGATATCTTGAATTTCTTAACTTCAGAGAAATCTTATAATGAACAAATAATTGATGAAAATTATAATGATATTCAAAATACCTCAAAAACTAATGAAAATTCCATTCCCAAATCTGTAGTTAAACTTGAGGATCTATATGATACAAAAGACAGATTCAAGAAAGTCACTAATGCTAAAATTCAAAGTTCTACTTTGAAGTTTGAATTAGTAAATCTTGGTACTGAGTCTAAACCATAGATTGTTAATTTAGGACTCAAGTTAACATCAGAAGAAAGGTCAGCTTTCATCAAACTTCTGAATAAGTACAAAAATGTCTTTGCTTGGAATTATGAGGATTTGAAAACTCATGATACTTCTGTTATCCAACATACTATTCCAATGCTTTTCGATGTAAAGCCATTACAACAGAAGTTAAGAAAAATTCACCCCAATATAGAAGGACAAATCAAGTCAGAATTGAACAAACTTTTGAAGGCGAAAATTATTTTTCCTGTAAGACATTCTAGTTGGGTCTCAAACATGGTTCCTGTAAGGAAGAAGAATGGAGATATCAAAATCTGCGTTGATTTTAGAAATCTGAATAAGGCATGTCAAAAGGATAACTTCCCATTGCCAAAAATGGAATAAATACTTCAAAAGGTAGCTGGTTCTGAACTCATGTTTTTTCTTGAAGGTTTTTCAGGCTATAACCAAATATTGGTACATCCAGATGATAGGCTAAAAACTACTTTCAGAACCAAATGGGGAACTTATGCTTATCAAAAGATGCCTATTGGTTTGATAAATGCAGGAGATACTTTCCAGAGAGCCATGGATATAGCATTTAAGGGTTTGATTAATAGATCAGTTGTTATCTATATTAGTGAAATAATAATATTTTTAAAGAAAAGAGCCAATCATCTGCATGATTTGAAATAGATATTTGAAAGATGCAGAAGATTTGGTATTTATTTAAATCCAAAGAAATTCTTCTTTGCTCTCGATGAAGGAAAAATCTTAGGATTTGTGTGTCAAAAGATGGTATATATATTGATCTTGACAGAGTAAAATAAATTTCTGATATTTCTTTACCACATAACAAGAAATCCATGCAATCATTTCTAGGGAAAATCAATTTTGTAAAAAGATTCATTCCTTATTTTTCTCAAATAGTTTTACCTTTGCAGAATATGATTAAGAAAAATTCAGTTTTAAAATGGTTACATAAATAAAAAGAAGCCTTTGATGCAATCAAAAAGGAAATCATTAATGCACCTACATTGAATACTCTTGATTTTTCTAAAAAATTTATTCTGTATACCTTGACTACTGAAACATCCTATGCTGTTGTCTTAACACAGCTCAATGATCAACAAATAGAAGCACCAATTTATTTCTTTAGCCAAAATATGCAAGGAGCTGAGCTTAATTATTCTGATGTAGAAAAACAAGCCTGCGCAGTGTTTAAATCAATCAAACATTTTAGACCTTTTCTCCATAAGACACATACAAAAATTATTGTCCCATTCTCTGCAGTGAGACAATTGTTAATTCAAAAAGAAGTAGGAGAAAAGAGAGCTAATTGGGTAACAACTCTACAAGAATATGATATTGATATTAAGCCAGCTAAAATTGTTAGAGGACAAGGTTTTTGCAGATTGTTAGCTGGAGCTTCCAACATACCAGAAAATCAAGATCAAGATAATGTTGTTCAAGTAAATCAGATAAGTGTTATAGATTCGAAATCTCAGTATGTTGATCTGATCTTTTACTTGAAAAATGGGTATGCTCCTTCTAATCTTAGCTATAAGAACAAGCGTGCTTTAAGATTAAAGGCTAAACATTATGAAATTATTGATGATGTGTTATTCAAAAAAAATTATGAGTCAATTCTATTAAGATGCCTTGAAAACACTGAAGCAAAAAAGGTTTTGTAGGAATTACATAATGGACTAGCAGGTGGAAATTTTGGAGGTGATACCACAGCTCAAAAAATAATCCATGCTGGATATTATTGGCCTACCCTTTTCAAAGATACACATGATTATGTAAGGAAGTGCAAGACTTGTCAAACTTCTAGTGGAAGACAAAGGAAGCCAGCTTTTCCTCTACAACCAGTAAACATTAAGCAACCATTTTAGCAATGGGGGCTTGATATTATTGGAGAAATAGTACCACACTCTTCCAAACAACACAGATACATCCTTACAGCAACAGATTATTTCACAAAGTGGGTAGAAGCAATTCATTTAAAGGTAGCCAATTCTGATGCAATCATTGATTTCATTGATCAATTCATCATTACCAGGTTTGGTGTACCTAACGCTCTTGTTTTTTACAATGCATCTTATTTTTCTAGAAATAGTATAATGGAATTTGCAATCAAAAGAGGTTTCAAATTGAAATATTCAGAAAATTATTATCCACAAGGTAATGGTTTAGTTGAATCTACTAATAAAAATCTCATCAAAATCATAAAAAAGACCATTGATCAGAATCAAAAGAATTGGCATAAGTCTTTAATTTTTGCACTATGGGCTGATCGTATTACTCATAAAGCTTCAATAGGTACTTCACCTTTTAATCTAGTTTATGGAAAAGAAGTTGTGATACCATAAAATCTAGTTCTTCCATCAATAGGCCTAGTTCAATTTATTGAAGAGAATCCTTCATCATCTATTCAGTTGAGATTTGATCAAATTATTAAGTTAGAAGAAGATAGAGAGAAAGCAAAAAACATTCATGCTAAACACCAACATCTTGTAAAATCTTCTTTTGATCCAAGTTCCACCAGATCCAAAACTTTGCAAATTGGTGATCTTGTTCTGAAATGGGACAAAGAACATGAAGATAAGGGTAAGCATACCAAATTTCAAAAAATGTGGCTTGGACCATTTCAGATTGCTGAAAAGATAGGCTCATATACATTCATACTGCAAGATTTAACAGGAAAGAGAGAATCTCTTCCCGTGAATGGGATTTTCTTGAAAAAATTCTTTTCTTAAGAAGGTAACCCTGTAATGTTCCAAATTGGGAACTGCTCATGAATCCGGCAAATCATATTCCCTTTTTCAAAAACATTAACAATCAACAATTAAATTATTCTAGAGATTGAATGTAGGGGAATTTACTAGGTATGTCACCTTTAAAAGAAAGGATGAGACCCAGAGGCTAGCTGGCCCACTAGAAGACTTTGTCTATAGAACTATGTCAAGAGCTAATATTTCCAAGAGGGGATGCTCAGCAAGGTAAGCCTGAAAAATGAATTTTTCAGAGATGGGTGCTTCAGAAACTAATATCAACTCTTGGATCCATTATATATGATAATATAAAACCCAATTCCAAGAGGATATTAGAAACAAATCTGACTAGGTGGGTTAAACAGTTCTCCCACACCTAGCTTGCCTTAAAAACTGCCCAGATGAGGGACTGTAGCAATCTGGAAACTGTATAATGGTATTACACTAATGAATAAGATTTTAGATAGGTTCAATAGATAGAAATACATGTCTTGAACTACAGAAATAATTTATACAACGTTTTATGAACCAAGGGATGGGGAAAAGTGAGTATTTAGGCCCTAAAACGAGTATAATCAGATATCTGCGTGAAAATAAGGTGGGAAAGTGGTTTGATCTGATGGCTAGGGTTATTAGGGACTCCCATGTCAAATTTTAGCCAAAAAAAAAATATTTTCTATGTTAAACAGTTCCTCCTTCCCGACTAATCAAGAAAAACACCCAATCCCCATGACTTTGAATATGAAGAATTTACTGAAGCTCAGGTAGCGTGATTTTATAAATATATTAGTTTAAATATGACCCAATCATCAGAAAATCAGCTTGGGTTCATAGCTTAAGTAAAGTATGTAAGAAAAACAGAGATTTACATGAAATAACCCTCAATATTGAGGTGCTGCAACACAGGAGATGAACTAGAAAAATCTTCAGCGTGAATGACAGGAGGCTGAAGCTTATTTTTATTAAGTTACAGATCTACAACTGATATTTACATGAAAAAAAAGATATTTAAAAGATTATAATTCCCAAAGGGCTCTTTATTGCACTCCCCTTGGGGATTTCAGCAATACATGAAAATGCCGGAGCAGATCTGAGTTTTACTACAGCAGATCTGCAGAATGATTCAAAATTTTTGAAGCAAAAACTTTAGTGAATGAATCAGATCAGAAATAGACTTGGATTGGTTGGCCAATCCAAGGATCACCCTTGATGCAAGGAGACTTCCTTCACATTAGAGATCTAGCTCCAAAATGATGCCAAAAACCCTGCAACACTGCTCCTTCAGCAATAACGTAGATCTAGGGGAGGAAATGTGCAGTATACCATGAAGAACACATTGGACTGATGCTAAGATCTGAAATGAAGCTCAAATCATTCAATACAGCTCCCTAATGGATTAGAACCCTCCTCCACTAAAAAGAAGTACTGAAATGCTTTAGATCTGAAAAGATCTAAATCCCACTTACTGCAACTTCTAAAGGAAATCAAACCCTAAATAGGATCTACATTGCAGTTGGAAGTAGAAGCTTGGCCAAATGCCGGATAGTGGATCAATGTAGCACATCCTCCTCCAAAGAGCTACTCCATGGAAGGAGAGAGGATTCATAAATAGGAAACCCTCTTCCCTTTGGCTAACTAGCCAAGAGAACTCGAGTTTCTCAAGCAACCACAAATCATCAACAACCCTTCCTTGAGCCCTCTCCTTCCTTTTTATAAAAATGGGATGTGAAAAACCCTAAAACACTTCAAATGCATTAGCCCCTTTCACACTGAATTCCTCCTTCTAGAACTGAGCTGATCACCTAGGAGGTTCAATGCACCTGGACTGTCTTGTGATTTGGTCCTATTGACCCAGTAAAATAGCTTAGCCCTGTTCATACACAAGTGGTTTTTATGCAACCAGCTCATATTTAATCCTGTTCACATTGAGCATGTATTTATTTTTAGATCTAAGGAGTGTCGCATGTCCTCCATTAGTCTATTATTCATAGACATGAAAAATAAAACAAAATTCTAATGTTCCAATTAGCTTAGCTAATTTAGGAACATTACAAAACCCCTTCTTACATGTACATATTCCTTTCTGCAATATTATTTATTTTTTGTAAATAAGGTTGTTGATAGTCTTTAATTGATATTTTACTATTTGAAAATATCTTCGAGAAAATACTATAAATATTTATTTTATGTAAATAAGAATTTTTATAGAAATGATTACAGTTTTGAGTAGTT
This sequence comes from Pinus albicaulis, assembly GCA_034641835.2. Lineage (NCBI taxonomy): Eukaryota > Viridiplantae > Streptophyta > Pinopsida > Pinales > Pinaceae > Pinus > Pinus albicaulis. The sequence continues at coordinate 160,518 of JAXQQM020081129.1, forward strand.
AAAATAAAATATTAAACTTCGGAAATTTGTAAAAACATTTGCAAAATATTTTGAAACCTTGAGGAAATTGTAAATCATTACAAGTTTATTGAGCAGAGAAAGGTTATCCATAAAAAGTAAAGACTTTTTCAAGCTTTGGCATTCAAAACTCTAAAAATTTTCATCCATTCATTCTTAAGGAGAACAATCAGTTCACCACATCCATTAAAGTTGTGAATTTTTAGAATGTAAGTCTAAGAAATTATATGTAAAATTAAAAGATAAGAGGTCTCATTACGAACTTGCTTACCATGATCATAAGAAGTAATAAAACTGACATTACCAACACTACATACCAAAACAGGGTAATGGCTTATAATTATAAGACAAGGGGTCTCATCACGAGCTAGCTTGTTCAGTTTAATTACAACTAGTGAGTGGCATTCTTATCAACTGGCTACCAAACTAGAACAATGGCTTTTTTAAATCAAAAAGTAAAAGACAAAAAACATGAGATAATATGTCTTATGAATTTATCTTTTAAAGAGTCATAATCTTAGTTGGATGGGACAATGAATGATTGATGGTTAAAAGGTAGCCCTGTCGAGACTATAAAAGTTTGTGGGAAGCAGAGGCAATACCTATGACAATAGAGTATATTACAAAAGCTAAAATTGGAAAGGCCCCTTACTTCATTATTATCAACCAATCAAGGCTTAAGAAAACCCAAAAAATGTTGTTATTCTTGAGAAATTAGAAATAAATTGTAAGTGATTTTTATTCTTTTTCAGAGTTAGATTTTATTTAAATTCCTCTAAGATAGTTTTCATTATCTTTGAAACTTTTTACTTACTAAAAGTATAGTGTTCATTTTATTTTTTCAGAGATAATTGTTTCTTTCAGTGAATCGCCAAATGTTGTATGGTACAACAACCCTCCCCATTTCAAAATTTTAAAATAATTTTTTCCTTTAGAAATAGGTCCCCTTTCCTTTTTAGATAGAAATAAAAGATTTTAAAGAAATCCTATTATTTTAAAATAAAACAATAAAAATATTCATTGTTTCAAAGTCATACATCGCATATTGCATACCACAAATGCATGTGACCTTGAATATTTCCGATCCAATTAAATTGAAGACTTGTATCACATCAGCACAAAAGATAGAAGTATTGATGTTAAAAAGTCTGATGCAATCGCAATCGCAAATCGATAAAGTCTTATGATTCACATTTGTTTTGAGAAAATCTGATGCGATGTAACCTATTGCAATCACATTTCAAAAAATTTATCCTTCATTTAGCCTATTTCATAAATGTCGATGCGATACGATTTATTGCAATCGCACTTCAAAGAAGAAACATCACATTTATTTGATTTATAAAATCCCGATGCGATACGACTTATCACAAATAACATTTCTGAAAGGATACATTTCATTCAGTCTATTTCATAAACGCCGATGCGATGCGATTCATCGCAATCGCATTTCAGAGGAACAACATCACGTCTACTTATTCTGCAAAACTCCGATGCGATGGACCACACCATCATCGCAATTGCAAATCGGCGGAAATCGTATACAACTTAATTCCTTTGGGAATGTCCGATGCGATATACTATCATCGCAATCACAAATCGGCGGAACATATGAGATAATATTTGATTCCCTTTCGAAACCTCCAATGCGATGGATAGATAGTCTTTGTTTATCGTTGTTTGCATCGCACATATATTATTTATCAGTCGCAATCAGAAAATCCAAAAGGAAAGTATTACGTTAACATTTCAAATCGCCGATACCCGATTGTACGATCATTATTAATTAAAAAATCAAACGATTTATGGTGATCGATCCTATATGAATGGGTGAATGTGACTCTTATGGAGGGCATTTAATTTTAAGAAGAGTTAATCAATTGAGATCATTAATAAAAATATTTTCACACAGTTGTTCTTTTAACTTCGTTTCTTCTCATTCTGAAAGGTTTTTTCTCATTTGCAGAGCCATAGAACATCCAACCCTCTTGTTCGCCAAGCCAGTGAAATGATACCAGACGAGAAAATGTCTAATAAATTTAAGAAAGCAAGAACTACTGCTCTCGCAAAGATTATTCCTACTGCCATAGTACCAAAAGAAAAACCAGCTAAAATCAAGCTAGTTACAGATACGGCATGCCAAGGTCTCGGGAAGCTTTCCTAGGAAGAAGTGTATAATTTGATTGAAGCAGAAAAATCCACTGTAGCAGAGGTAAAAGCGACAGTACCAGATGAAGAAGATTCTGATTCTGATTCTGAGACTCCTCTCAAAGCACTTGCAAATTCTTTTCTTCACATAATTACGTCTCGGGTGAATATTTTCCCCTATTATGATGTAGTGTGATGGGTGATAGACAATATCACCATTACAAATAGAACCTTTGTCTCAGTTGTGGGAACAAGTTTTGGGTCTTTTAGAGCGGAAGATATCAAAGCGATGTACCATATCCCAAATCCACAAAAGGTCTACAACAAAGCTTTTATAGTAGATTTCGCCACAAGCAATGAAGTTCAATCAGACCCCATCAAGGATTGGAGACGAGCTCCAGAGAAACATAAAAATGAAGCATCAGGTAAGTACTCCGTGGAATCTCTTGCACCCCCATATTTCTATGCTACTGCAATGATGTGTAGACTCTTTGGGAATGACAATTCTGCGAGGTTTTCAATTCATATGGTACCCCTTATTCATGCTGCTATAAATTCTAAAATTATGGATTGGTCAGTTATCCTTTCTGACAAGATAGCTAATAGAATTCTGGAATATAGAAAGGATAAAGACACTGGAAATACAACTCCTTTTCATTTATGTGCCTATATCTTAGATGCCCTGTGTTTCAATTCAAAATTTCCTATTCTAGGTTGGAGATGGACTCCACAGGAACCTGTTTCGATCCATATTTATCATAAACTCTTGTCGAAGGTCCATTTTAAAAATCATGTATATAGGATTTGTCACGGTTTTTCGTTACCTATCTATCAGACCATTTTTAACCAATTTCCTCCCCGGCTCTATTAAAAAGAAAAGAATGATATATCCTTATTGGAAATTGGTTTGGAGAAAAAATATTTACTTACATCAGAGTTTTTGGAAGCATTTTGGAACCCCATATCTTACCTCTATATGTCCCTGACAAACTATTAGCCTAAGAAATTTCTTACTAGTTGACAGAAAGAGGGATGTCAAGATGTTTAAAGAATGCCAAGAAATTGATGTGGCCTACCTTTCCCTTTCATTGTGGAAATTATACTCTGAATAATGTCAAACATGCTGAGAAGAAACTCATTAAAATAAGAGATCTTAAGCTTGCAACTATCCCAGGGAGACAGTATGATCCAAATAAAGTAGCTTTCGATTTCACAACTTTGGTTCAAATTGCTAGGTTTGAGCATGAACCCGATGAATTTGATGATTTATTTGTCTCTATTGAGAAGTTTTCCCAAGTTTATGACTTGGCCAAATCCAAGTTTCAAGTAGAAGATATGAACAAATTTTTGCAGTTCAGAAGTTAGAGATTTCTGAAAGCTCCCCTTGACAGCTAAGGATTCCTTTGCAAGAAGCTGAAAATATAGAAATAGAACAAAAGGAAAAAGAAGACACATCTAGCAAGACAAATAAAGAAGTGTCTACCATTAAAGTTGATATGCATATTGAGAAGGAAAATACAGCTGGCAAACTTGATGTTCAAACAGAAAAGGAGAATACAGTTAACAAAAATGATATGTAATCTGAAGAAAGAAATACAGATGATAAACCCAATGATCAACTTGAAAGAGAAACAACCACGGAAAGAGTGGTAAATTTTGCTGAAATTATTATTACTCCCTAATTTCTAAGACAATATGAGCAATTTGAATAGCAAAATGGAGGACAAAATAATCCTCAAGTTGATAGTTTGAATAATCAAGATATGGAGATTATCCCTGAACATCCATCAGAAGAAATTTTGTTGAAAGTTGAAGAAATCCCTTCTTTGGATATCTTTTATAGTCCTAAGCATAGGGATGTTGTCAGGAAATAAAGAAAAAGAGGGAGGACAGATCAAGAATCACTCTCATCCCCACAGGTTGAATTCATGAATATTGTCTGGAGGAATACTGAGGTAGATCCTTCAGAGGATCTTACCAAATTATCAAAATATGCAGGTGCCTAAAGTGAAGCCACTATAGATAAAGTTGTTGAAGTCAATCAAATGATAAAACAAAAAGACTCACAAATAGCAATGCTAGAAGAAAAGACAACAAATGATCAGCAAAAGATAATGCAGTTGGAGCAGCAGTTAGTAGAAGAAAAACTCAGAGCCAAACAGCTAGAAGAACAATTGAGTGTGGAAAAGAAAAAGCTTGATCAACAAGCTTTGAATAAGCAACAACATTTGTCCCAAGAGGTGTCCAAGTTACAAACCCTACTGCAAAATGAGAAAACTACCAAAGCAGAGTAAGGAAAAATATTTCAAGAAAGATTGGATAAATTTAAGGATTATCCTAAAATTGACCAATTTAAAACTGAAGCTCTGGAAACAAATAATCTATTGTCTCAGCAGTTAGATGATCTCTGTCAAAATATTTCACAAGAAGAGCCTTTATGTGAAATAACATCTTCCCTTATTTATGAATTAGTCAGCCTCAAACTTGAATTTCAGAATGCATATGACAAGATATCAGAGTTTCTTTCATGACAAAACTCAGAAGAAAGAAAGAATGCAAATCTTCCTAGGATCGAAGAAAGACATAAAGAAATTTTGTTTACTAAATGGGAAAAACAGTTGATTAAAGAAGACCAAGCTACATCAAGGGTCAGAGCTATGATGAACAATCTAACACAATTAGTTAATGATAGCTTATATGCTATTAATTTAATTTCAGATTGTATTCCAAGTAAATTACCAAAGGTGAAAGAAACTGATACCAGGTGGAAGCAGGAATTAATCAACAAGAATTAGAAAATCATAAAAATTCAGGAAATTACATGGGATGTCATGTGGACATATTTAATTAAACCACACAGTCAATAGATGAAAATCAAATGTCTTTCAAACGCCATCAATTGCATCATTCCAGAGTTATCTGATGCCACGTACACTGGTCAGTTGCATTCAAGGCTGATTCATCCAACCAAAGTCAAGGATATGCTCAAAATATGCCATCTTAGCACATTGAATATAGGAGAAAATCAATGAATATGTTTTATTTGGAGATCGCAAGTCTTTTTTAGGATCTCCGATGATAGTTTCTAGCATAAGTTATAGATAATATGTTTTGTTAATTTCCTATTTAAACCCCTTTCATGTATTTAGAAAGGGGTCCTGAATTTATAATAATTTTTGCTTGGATGATACATTTCTGTACTCCATTGACTCTTTTATTTTTATAAAGGATCACTTCCTGTGATTTATGGCGAATTATCTTTAAGAATTGCATTTTTGTATCTTGGAGATTGTTATAAGTTAAAGCACAGGATCTGGATATTGAGTTGCATCAAGAAAATATCTCAATGAATTTGGTATTTCTATCGATTTACTGTTATTTTCTTTATGTTATGAAGTATTCTCTTTGAAATTTGCTATCATTTATATATGCTTGTTTTCACAAATATTTCTTTATCATATCATTTCTGAAGAAATAGAAATATTCATCTATCATAGTATATGAAAATGATATATAGAATTATGAATGCAATGTGTTATTCTAACTCTGTTTAATTTCTTAAAAAAAGTTATCATTATATGATACTACATCTTTCTGTTGAATAAAAATACATTTGTGTGGTTATTTGTTTACCTGAAACCATCTTCAAAGTCGTATTCATACTTATTACCTGGGTTAGTTTTAGAATTATTTGCAAGTTATATTTTAAGTTAGATAGATTATTTTAGTCAGTTAGTTCCATTATTCACCTACACAAACACTCCATTACCAATCCATTCACTATTAGGAAACTGGTCCTATAAATCCAGTCAGAGCCACCACACCAAACGGATAAGGAGTTGTCCTAAGGTCTCGACCGGGTGGTTTTCCCCCGATGTTTGAAGCAGCGATTTTTGAGGCTTCAACAGGTTCGAATGCGATGATACATATAAATAAGATAAGATAATCAGGCTTCACACCCAACAATATTTAGGTCTAATTTGGATCTAGTTATACTCACTGAACCCATCTAAGAAAGAAAACACATTTTCCCTGCAAGGCCATCTAGAACTTGATCTATAAAGGGAAAAGGGAAATGATCTTTCTTGGTGGCTTTGCTCAGTTCCTCATAATCAACGCAAATTAACCATTTTTCATTCTTCTTCGGGACTAATACAGGAGGAGATACCCACTCATAGGATATATGAAACCTGCATCCAATAATTTCTGATGTTCTTCCTTCACTGTTTCGTTTAGAGTTGGGTTCATCCCTCTTTGGTGCTGGCGCACAGGCTTGCACCCTTATTTAATGTCAATATGTTGAGTGAACACCAAGGGATGCACCCCTTTTATGACCTTGTAGTCCCAAACAAATGCATTTAGGTTTTCTTTCAAAAGTTGGCATAACTTCTATTCTTCTCTATCTGAGAGGTTTGAGTTAATTTTCAAATATTTTGATGGGCCAAATCCCACAACCTTGGTGGTTTTAGAGGTGAAATCAATTGAGTGCAGTTCCATCCAAGGGTGGCTTTCAGATTCTTTGACTATATTTTCAAGTCGACTATTAGTGGTAGACTAGTTCTGAATGATTTGGTCGATGAATTCATCTTCATCAAGCTGCCCCCTCTAAGAACAATATCTATGGCACAAATGGGGTAGGGTTTAGTGTTGTATACTTCATCTTCTTCTTCTTCTTCCTCCAACCATAAAGGTACATCATGATCACTAGAAGGCAGGGCTAGAGGATATAATACCAATTGTTTAGATAATGGACCATTCATGATAGTCATGTTTCCGGCCTGACACCTGATATAATCATCGACAATGGGTAACCAAGGTATCACTAAAATAAGAGTATACCAATTGAAATTGGTTTTGGCTATGGAAACAATAAATATGTAGGGTAATCCCAAGATTCAATTAAAACCATAACATCCTGAAAAATTCCTTCTGGAGCTACTGTGGACTAATCTGCAAGTTGGAGAACCATTGTGGTTTTCCTAAAAGTCCCTTGGAGGTTGAGTTTAAGCATAGTTTCCTTGGTCATTAAATTGATGTAAGCCACAAGATCTATCAATGTATTGGAGACTATGACACCATATATGTGCACATCTACAACTGGACTACCAGGGTATAGGCACTTCGAGAAGATCACCCTTCCCAACATTAAGTTGGATAGTTGTCCTACTACATTGATGGTGGGGGTATATTTCTTCTTTCTCTCAGGTTTCTTAAAGAAATTTTCCTTGATGTGCCTATTTTAAATAGTGAAAACCTTAATTTCTTCGAGAAGGGGTATTTTTACATACAAATTTTTTCAGTTCTCCTAGAAGTTCAGTTCCTTCTAGGGTGTGCTATTTAGAGTGGATCAAGCACTCAGAAAAAGGAGATTTTTGCATCTATGTGATTTTCTTCCTTTTTCTCCTCAACCTCTACAAATGGAGATGGAGGATGGTTTTATGAGATTACTCTTTTGGACCTGATATTACTCTCTTGTATCTCCACAACATAAGTTGGATAGGGTGTCTCCCCACTGTAAACCTATTGTGCTTGCCTATTTTTTGGGTTCAGATTGGGCTGTGGAGGCATCTGAGGCAGCTTTGGTGGATCAGAATGAGTGAACTCAGGTTGAGGTTGGGGTGGAGGCAGCAAAGTAGGTGGTTTATTATGTATAGGCCTCGACCCTTGTGATGGGTTGCTCCACTGAGGTGGTTGAGGACCATACCACTCAAATGGTTGGTTTACTGGCTGAGGATGATATGGAGGGTGGTAAGGCCAAGTAGGAGGTGTAGGCCATGATGGAGGAGTGGAGGTGTACCAAGACTGCTTTAGTGCACTCTGATTGCTATTATAATAGGAGTAAGGTGCACCTTCCATGTCTTGTTGATATGACTGAGGACCTTGAGGCCTCCTCTAATTGATGAAACATAGTTGCTACTGTCCTACTTCCCCACCTTGATATACAATTTTGAGTCCAGGTAAGGAGGGACACTTATCTATGGCATGATTCTCCTCACAAACTAAGAAAACCTCTATGACATTCAATGGACATTCATTCCAAGGGTGTTTTCTAGTTCAATTAGGGAAGAATATAGCCAAGGCTCTTTATGCTTCCTCTTGCTTCCTCTTGATCTCCATTGTGTCCATTTGCAAAGAAAAGGTGTGAAACATCTCACTCTTGAAGTCCTCCAACATATTTCCAATCTCATGCTTGATGGAGGTGGAAGAGAAAGGGGTATTGGTTAGAGTTTGGTTAGCTCTACCTTTCTCCCTAGCTGCCCTAGAATGGTTCCAGAAGATATTTTTGATCTTATCTTAAGGAATTTGGTAGATATCTCCTCCTCATAACACATTTATGGTTTCTATCACCTCTTCCTTGATCCCTCAAAGAAGTACAAGTTTAAGTGATCTAGGATCAAGGGTGCAATTAGCTCTTTTTTAATGTAACATGAATCCTAAATATTTCCTCTTTAGTTTCCTTGGACCTATAGTAGTCAATGTACTTGTTGTTATAGGCCTCTTGTATCTGTGCCCAGGTAGTGATGTTTTCCCTAGGTAGAACCATGAACTAGCGCAATGTTGCATCCTTGAGGGTAGATGGGAATATCTTCAAGTTTTGAAGATCTGAGGCATATTCTAGGTCCTACATATAACAACAAATTCAAACATGAAGGTTTCAGGGTCCTCAGAGGTAAGTCCATGGAAATTTGTAAGGGCTGAGGGGTTGATGTTCTTCATCTTAGTTTCCCCATCTATCTCTCTAATGGGAAAGACTCCTTCGGTTCCAATACCAACCATGGGTTGGATTGGTGAAGCACGTTCCTCTAGTGAAACAAGTTCTTCTTATTCTCGAATAAGTTCTTCAAAGTTTTCAAAAGGCTCACCTTTGGTGTGCTCAACCTCACAACCAATAAAGAAGAGTGAAGGGTGACTGTGTGGGGATGTGGGGTTTTTTTTTTTTTAAATCCTTGATTATCCGTACTCCTACAAGGCATGAATTTTTTTTTCTTCAATATTTTTGAAACTGCATGTAAAAGAAAAGAAGAAATGAATGCTAGAACGTAATCAAAGCATGCACTTAGACACCTCCCCAGCAAGGACACCAAAATGTGGCGAGCCTTGGTATTGCACCAAGAGTGCTGCAACTCCCAAAGGATACTCTACTTTACTTTATCAACCCACAGTTTGTAAAAACATGGAGGTGAGAGTGAAATATACATAGAAGAAGCATTATACTCATGTCATCCTCTTGTGAGTCCTACAAAAGGTTGTTATTTCTAACATTTCTGAGTGAAGTTTATCACACTTAGGAAATATACCTAGAACTACAAGAGACTCAAAACCATTATTATATCAACATTCAAAGGATTTTTCTAAAGCAAGAAGATACACCTAGTTATTTTGGAAAGAAAGAAAACTACAATGTAGGTTATGACAAGAAATAGGAGCAAACTAGACAACATTCATGAAGTAAAGTGCTGAAATGAAATTGCAGAAAGGAGACTAATATAATCACATATTGCTGGTCCAAATGGCTAAACAAACTCTAACCACTTCATCCTTTAACTATCATACTTTTTAATCATCCATATAATCATGACCTAATTATGCTTGTAAAAGAAATATTTTGTAGCAAGGAGGAGAAGGAGCTAAGGTGGCTTAGGAAGGTCTTGAACTCATGGATGTAGGACTAAAGGTGTCTTGATGGTTATGGCAGGTCCAGATGAGGTTGATGATGGTTTTGGGGCTGAATTTGAGACTAAACTATGTTATTACAGGGTCTTCTACAGGTTTCCTGTAGTGTTACAGAAAAGTCCTCAATTTCTATAGGAAACAGACCGAGGGAAATCAGAGGCCAAAAATGATGGATAAAAGTGTAGGGGAGGTGGAATGAAGGTGTAATATTATGGATGGAAGGTGGCAAACACATTGGCAAAGCTCAAAACCTCTTGCAAAGCCCATCTTGCACTTCTAGGGTGTATTATCCCAAATGGAATATTTTATGAATTTTGTCGGGAATTATTTCAACCATAAAATCACCAACATATTGTCGTGTAAAATAACTTCAGAAATTTAAGCCATTAGCATTATAAACAATTTTCATAACATCAAACACAATATTTATGGGAAAAAAGGAATTATAATCTGCAACTGAATAATAGACAATATTATTATGCAGAAGATCTCAGCCTTATTTTATTAATATAAAATTGTTGGTACAAGAACTGGAAATGACTGAATTAATGGCCCAAATAGACCTACAACAATGCTGCAATTGGCCTAAAAAAAACTGGAAATAAAATACAACCTGTGAATCCTGAATGGATCACCCAAGGGAAGAGATGGGTGCTCGCCCACTCTCACTAAATCACTCTGGGGTTTCCATCCTAGGGCTACGGATGAATTAGAGAACCACGTCTCAAACCTCTCACATAAGAAAATGATCTAATCCAAAGATATCTCTAAATGAACTTCACTTCTCCTTTTATAGATATGATGGATAGATCTCCAATAAAAGGAGAAGAGAAGGTCATTTGGAGATATTTGAATGACCTTTGCTTCTTCAAAAGTGACTCATCACCCAAAGTATCTCCCGTAGAGTGCCCTGGCTGCTCACCCCGCACACTTGAATACAACTTTGGCATATTGTCATCAACTCCGCATGAGTACTATTGCTCCCCAAAAGCATCCTCATATGATCACATGGATTCATCTGACGAAGAGTCCTCATCTTGGCATAGAGAAGAAATTTCCTTCTATTCTATCTCTGCCACATCATCTGCATCACTCAAGCACGAGTGATCAGACCCCCAAGGTTCTTTGCAGATGAAGCAGAGTCCCTTCCTCCTTAGCTCATTTCTATTGCCTGATCCACCTAACTGGAGCAACTCCTCCCTCATCAACTGTCTCCTGAATAGCCCAATATTCTGCTCAAGTAGCCCTTGGGCTAGATTATAAGCAGCAGGTGAGACCAACTGCCCTCTCCTCCAAATTATCAACACCCTGGTCTGCAAATTTTGGCAAATGGCCTTAAAGTCTCTTATACATGACGACATGATAGACTGCATGTGTGTTATAACTATGTTAGCATGATGTCTCCTAATGTTGAAGAATCATTGGAACATTTGAAGAATCAATCCATCACATTCAAGATCAAACATGATGCAATATCTTCTGAATGTGGCCATACCTCATAAAAACTCAAGCTTCTTCCCAAAGGTAGAGCCTACACTATTTTCCAAATCCTGAATGGTCCCTACCATCAGTTTGAAAAATCTCCTCATAATGTTATCAATGTAAGGGGATGTAGCGATGGTTAGTCTCATAATGTTGCTAAGACAAGATGCAACTGCAAGTGTGACCCCTCCACAATTTTCCTCCAAGAACATGGGTTGTATGAGAGAAATCATACATGGTTTTAAGGCCCAAATTAATTTTCTCCCATATCACTCTTTTACCTTGGAAAGGAGTTCATTAAGTCACTCAAGTTTGGAAATAGATGTCCATGTGATCTTCAGGTGTTTCAAATATGTCCCAAACGCAAGGATTTTGTGCCCCATCTCTGATTCTTTCTGTAGGTCCCTAGATTTCCCATTTTGAAGAATGGCATAGACCCCTTTTGAGAAAGGTCTATTATTCTACTTGGGTTCTTGGTCCATAGAAACATTGTGGTTCAAAGATTCAACGGCTGTGATTCCATGTGGGTTTAGGAGGTATTTTAAGAACCCCATGTTTATGGCAATGATACAAAGTTATGATAACAATGAAAGGTACCACAAAACACCCTATATACACCAATGCATTTTTTATTACAATACCCTACCCCAACAGATAAATCTAGCTCGGACAGATAATTTAGGCTCTAGAAAATAAATTGGGCTCTAGCAAAATTATTTTTTCACAACAAGATGAATTCATCCAAGCAAATCAAAATAAAAAATGTTACCCCAGATGCAAGGGAATGATATCTCCTCAGCTCTGCGCTGACTCTGGAAATTTTGCAACTGTTAGAAATGTTGTTGTTGGCTGACTTCAGACTTCCAATTGGGCTACTTCTACTACTCAGAAAATTCTAGAAATTTGGGGAAGGTGATCCTTGCCCAAAAGCCACAAAAAGGTTTCCTTGAATTTCAACCTTCAAAATATGACCCTTTTCCTCCTAGCTCCTCTTGTTGTTGGTTGAGTAGGGATTCTGAATATGAGATGACCTACTATTCAGAAAATTCTTAGATTTTAACCACAGACTCTACTTAAAAAATCGAGAAAAACACATAAATGGTTTTCTCTAATTCCAACTTTCAGAATTTTCCCTTTTTTCCTAGCACCTATAACTGCTTGCTGAGTAGGGACTACGTAAATGGGCTTATCTTCTTCTCAGAAAATGTTAATATTTAAACCATAGAATATACTCAAAAAACCTAGAAAAACCCAGAAAAATATTGGCCAAATTCTAGCTTAATAATTTTGGCCCTCCAATATAAAGTTGGCCCACCAAAATGCTCTTCGGAAACAATTCTGCACTAGCTACTCCAATGGATTGGAAAAAACACCTACATCTAATGCTTAGAAAATTCTCAAAAATTACTCTCGAACTCCTCAAGCCAATCCGACTGAAACCCATAAATTTTTCGGCCAAATCACTATCCTCCAAAATTTACCCCAATAATCCCTACGCTCTCCCTATAGCTATTGGATACACTGTCTACAAAATGATGAGCGAAATACTAAAAAAAACTCCAAATTTGAAACAAATAATCCCTCTTTCACTTCCTCTATCTCCCAGCTCAAATGGTTGAGACCTTCCTCTGCAAATAGGCTCAACTCTCCTTCTTTACGCTGGCCTAGAGACTGCCACGCTGCTCCAGAGATAGAATATCAATATCAGTGCTTGGAGGTTCACCTATAGCTAAAAGGATAATGAGCCTTGAAACCAATAATAGACACAAGAACCCATCTAATTCCTCTAGAAATACACACTACTAACTGAGGCAAAAAAATCTTGAAGATAAAGATAAACAACTCGAAAAACTGAGATCAAAATCAATGGTGTAATAATGCATGCAAAAGTAATAAACCTCTAATCTTATTCTGAATTTGATGTGCAGTAAAACCGTTGAACTTGGATTTTCTAGTAATTTGTAAATTAAACCCTCAGGCTAGAAAGATCACCAACTTTCATACCAATGTGATATCCCAAATAGAATATTTTATGAATTTTGTCAGAAATTAATTCAACCATAAAATCACCAGAAGATTTCGGTGTAAAATAACTTCATAAATTTAATTCGTTAACATTATAAAAAAAATTCATAACATCAACCACAATATTTGCGGAAAAAACGGAAACATAATATTCAACTGAATAATATACTATCGTAGTATGAAGAATATCTCGGCCTTATTTTATTAATATAAAAATGCTAGTACAAGAACTTGAAATGGCTTAAATAATGGCCTAAATAGATCTACAAAAATGTTGCAAATGGCCTCCAAAACAAACTGGAAATAAATTGCAAGATTTGAATCATGAATGGATCCACCAAGGTCTAATATTCCCAAAAGGGGAATGCAAAAATACAATGCAAAAAATCAAAAAAATAACACAGACTTGTTGTGACCAGCAA
>JAXQQM020066933.1:0-24459 GCA_034641835.2 Pinus albicaulis
TGGTTTATTTCCAAAAAATGAATAACCTTCCCTAAAAAACGTTAGGGTTCAAAAAGTGACTATTTATGTTTGCCTGAAAATTTCAAGTATATGCAGTTAGTAAACAACAAATTTACTCCTCTATATGTCAATATTTAAAAAAAAAAATGAGTATGGAGGTAAGACAATTCTCTACAAATATTGTTTTTATGTCAAAGTGTAATTTGCATTGAAAATATGAGTTTAGTGGAGTTCAAGTTGAAAAAACATAGAAAATTACAATTTTCAACGTCAAAAAAGGGCAAAAAGTGTTTCCCAACTTTTTGTGTGATCAATTCTAAGCAAAATTCAAGTTTGAATTTTGACTTTGTAAGTCCATCTTAACTTTGGATTTGCGAGGTGCCTAGAGGGATTAGAAAAATTCAATATACAAATATCTTGGTTCTTAAAAGATCTTAATTTAATATACCTTCCATACTATTGGATTACTAGTAAAAAATTATGATAAGGAATTTGTTTATTAGAATAAATTTTTATCTAGAATTTCAAAAAATGTTTGTTATAAAAAAATTGATATTAAAATGAAAATTTTGAAGGTATTGAAATAATAATTTGCCTCAAATGTTCATTGATATTTTAAATATTTTATTTAAAAAAATATAATCAAAATTAATGAATTAGAAATTCAAAACTTGACTTATTTAAAAAAAAATTACAAACGTGAATTAGACATGTGCAATTTCTTTTCTAGGAGTTTGCATCTCAAACAACAACCATCCATCATTGGTTAGAATTCAATGCATATTCCATCTAATTTAAAGCATCTTCTATATTTCGTATAACATTAGTTATTTATTCCACCTTTGAAAAAACACATGGGAAAAAAACTAATTAGAATTAACCAATTAGAAATTGAAAATGTTATTTATTTAAAATTTTATTCAGAAATGTGAATTAGACATGTGCATTTACTTTTCTGGGAGATCTTGGATTTTTCCTTTGCATTTCAAACAACAACCATCCATCATTGGTTACAATTCAATGAAAACTGCATCTCATTTATGGATTAATAGTTAATAGTTAATAAAAACCTAAAACTAATAGTTAGAGTTGCTTCTCCTTGAACAATTTCTTGATGGTTACAATAGTGTAAGACATCCCAATTTCTAAATTTCATTTTGTTTTTTAAGAGATTCATAGCACAATTTGTAGTATTCAATCCACTTTTCTACAATATGGGGAGATCCATGGAGTACCATTACTTTGTTCACAATAACCATATTGAGAATGGATCTATATCAACCATTTTTAGATAATCTTGGGATATCCATGGAGTACCATAGTTTGTTCACAATAACCATATTGATAATCGATCTCTATCTTGACTAATACCATTTTCTTGTATGGGTACTCAAATAGATCATAGCTCATCTTATCATCCTCAATCTGATGGGAAAACTAAGATAGTGAACAAAAGTTCGGAAGGATATATTCGTTGTTTTGTATCTAATAAACAAACACAATGGGTCAAGTGGTTACCTCTGGCTAAATGGTGGTATACCACTTACTTCAACACTACAACAAAAATGACCCCATTTATCGCACTTTATGGATATCATCCACCGTCCATCATATAATCTTTAAGAGAAAATTCTAATTTTCAAGCATTGGAAGATCACATCGAGCATCAACAACAAGTTCTCCAACTCTTAAAGGATAATCTAACTTTGAAAAAAAATCAAATGAAACAATAGGGATATCAACATCACTGTGAAAGAATTTTTTATTTAGGTGATAGGGTATTTTTATAGCTACAACCATACGAACAAATGTCCCTTAGGCAAGCTAAGAAGGATAATAAATTATTGCCAAAGTACTATGGTCCTTACAAGGTGTTGCAAAATATTGGTACTATGGCATACAAATTGGAGCTTCTCGCATCTTCTCGAGTGCACGCAGTTTTCCATGTTTCATGCTTAAAGAAGGTTATAAGTGACAAAATCCTAGTTCAAACAATATTTCTAGAACTTGGCGAGGAAGGAAAAATCATATTCGAACCTAAATCAGTCACAGAAATAAGAACTCGACAAATACAAAATCAATCAATTTCAGAGTCTATCATAAAGTGAAAGAGCTTACCCGCTGAATATTCCACATTGGAGGATGAGAAATTTATATAGAAGAACCTAAAACTACTCAAGCGTAGAGGAAAATGCTTTTTTGAAGGAGAGAGTCATGTTAGGTACCTATAATACTAGTGTAGCCCATTATTATTATTATTAATGTGCCCCCCTTATTTTGATTGTTGTGCCCATGTAGCCCTCATATTGTTATTATTGTGCCCCATAAAAGCCCACTATTTTTATTGTTGTGCCCTTACATCAATATTTTTATGTATGCTCTAATTATATTGTGACCCCTTAGAATCATATATATAGAAAGTAGGTTTTGTCATTTATATCATCCAATAATTTTTCATTTATGTAATGTAAAGGAGATTTCCTCCTCAAAGAGGTTGCTTTCTAAGTCGTTTATCTATATTTTCTTCTATTTGTGAGCTAGTTGCATAACACTTGTCTCTTTGTATGCATGATGAGGAAAGGGCGTTATGAAAAGTCACATGTTCTTTTAATCATGATGATATGCTAAGTATTTTTCCTGGTCACACTGTTAGGAGTTTTATGGTTTAATTTGTAATTTTGTAGTTCTATCAAGTGTCGAAATTTCATCAGTCTTTGAGTCTATAGGCAATTAAGGCTACTATTGTTTTGGATATCCAGACTGACCTAAACTTTGAAGTTGAAAACCTCTTGTATTTTTCTATTTTTTTGCGACCAAACACAAATTTAATTCAACTCTACTCATTTTTGTTTAATATATATATATATAGTTTATCGAAGCTTTAGAAAGTTAGAGATTAATTGGGACTCTTTAAAATCCCATTTCTATGATAAAAAAGAAGGGAGAGAAGTGTTCCTAGATCACTATAGTTTTGTTGACCTAACAAGTCAAGAATTTTGGTAGTGTGGAAAATGTTTTGGAAATGAGAATGGACATGAGTAAGAGCCAAGCAATCCAAGGGAAAGTGTTTTTTTATCTTTAACCCTCTTAGTATCACAAAGGTGACAAACTCTTTCATCCTAAGGTGTTTTGGGAATAAACCAACACCCAGTTTCACTTTGAAACTCATGAGAATTAGTTCTCATCTTTGCAATGTTCATTATTTCCTTAGCATTGGTCAAGATAAAAGACGGGGTGATTTATTAGGAGGAGGTTCTTGAGTTGTCGTTTTATCTCGCCAATAGACTAAGGGATTTGGCAACATATTTTCGAGAATATTTTAATGGTGAGATGCTTTAGCAAGTAGGCTATTATTATGATCACCTTAAGATGATAATGGTATTGCAACTAAGCTGTTTGGCATTTGGTATGTGTAATAATCAATTTCTCACTCGTGTGATAGTAATGGAGTTACGATATTTCTCATAGCGTTTATTTTTGCAACAATTCACAAGGGCATTTCTTATAGAGAGTCTCGCAGTGGTTAGTGTGGTTGGAGAACACAATGACCGATGTAGTTTTGGTATGGCCGAGACACCTATCCTAACAACAATTTCACTTATGCAAAAACTTTTTCATTACTATTATGTTATAACGACTTGAAATTGTAATGTTGTCTTATAATTCATAATTGTTTTAATTTTTTTTTTTTTTTTCTCTTGTAGGTTAGTTAGTACCTGGTCTACACAAAGGCTTGAGTTTATGACTTTTCTTATGTCTTTTTCTTCTTCTAGTACTTTTCTTCTTATCCTTTCCCCTTATTCTTGTTAATTATTGCTCTCCTTCATGACTTCCTCTTTTCTTGCTGACTACACATTCATAGCACCAACTCAACGTGGTCGTTTGAAATTCCAATTACATGGTCCTTTATTGTCTCACATAATGCTTTTCCATGATCAGTCTCAACAACATGCTTTTCAACGACAACTTTGACTTGTTTGGCCTAAAAACATGTCTTTCATGATCAAAGCTTTATTTTTGTCACTGACTTCTCTAATCTAGACATTCATGGCCATCCTTCGCACATTGTGTCATCATCTCCTTGATATGCCACTTGTTGCCACCTCTTGGAGATTTTGTATGGCCGATATGCTGCTCACGACCCCCAACTTCCCATCTTTTAACATTGTTAGCATGAATACGGGCAAATAGAGGACTCTCTCCTTTACTGTAGCTTTTTGCTTTCCATTTTTCTCTACCACCTACTCTTTACTAGCTTCACACAACTCCTTCACATCACTAGAGCACCAGTCAACTTTGCTTTGAGAGACTTCACTTCTCCACACATTCCACATGCTTCACTTCTCGCTTCTCCATGGGCTCCACTTTGCTCCTTTTTATAGCTTTCTAGGATTCTCATCTTGAACTTAAGATCAACCTTTTGCACAAATATTTAGGAAGCCATTTTTGCTTCACACTCAACTCGAGACTCTCATACTCAGCGAGCTCCTACACAAAATGTTAGGATCACAAAGCACCAAGAGAGATGTGGTGTCTAAAGGCATTGTTGTTTGATCCCATTGGTCAGTACAACAAATAATCATGGAGTCTTTTGGCCTATAAATAGAGTACATCATAAATAAATACCATGGGCAAAAGCATAGGTGATAATATACTTGGAGATGGAAAGCCACTAATAACTTGAATAAGTAAGTTTATTTGAACATATTTCAATTAAAAAAATATTATAATATACACAAAATTTATATATTAGACATCATTTTGGGATTCAATTGAGTTATGTAAGTCATTCATCTATGACCATTTCCATGAGAGGTAGTAGTAAGTGACTAATTTTTCATGATTTTTGAATATTCCACTTAGCACTCATTGCATCTGGTAATGCTCACAAGAGTGAAAAAATGACATTGAAACTTGTGAAAGGATTCATCACTTCCGAAACTTGCACCAGATAATCAAACATAATTTAAAAAAAAAAAAAGATTTTAAATATAATATAAAAAGAAAACATGATTGAAATGTCAATCAACTGACATCATCGAGTGTTGAACAATTGTCAAAACAAAATAAAATACAATAATCTACCTTGATTTGAATATGACTATCTACTAATACTAAATAATCAAAACTATAACAATATAAAAATAAAAATATAATAAAACAGCACAAAAGGACAGCTCAGCTCACAGTGTTACTGCTTAATTCAGTGTTATGAAATGTGATGTAAAAAGTAATTGTTATGTAAAAAGAAAAATTCGAAGTTCAAAACACCAACTTAAATATCGTCTTGAAATAAACGGGTTATAATTTAATTATCTATAACTCCATTTCTATATTTACAATTGAAATATCCATATTCTTTTCCCACCAAATAAGTTCCTGTGTATCTCTATAAATAACATACAATTCAGAATTCTTGCAACACCATATTAGAAAACAGAGAAAACATATGCAACACCATATTAAAAAATAGGCAACTGTTAAGATTTTACTGTGTACATAAACAATTTAGAATTCAAATATCTAAATGGAGATTAACAGATTTACAAGTATCACACTCTAAGCAATCCCTCCACCACCAAATACATCCCATTTTACATCTGTAAATAACACACAATTCTGACTATGCCAGAACACAGGAAATAAAAACCAAACCATACATTAACATATTAAACATATTTCATATGTCACAGTTCTGGTTCAGATTCTTAAGCTCCATCTGCAGTTTCTTCACTCGCCGAATGGCTTCGTCCAACACATCAACCTTATCCATGCAATCTCCACCAACTAAATCTCTTAACACCGTAAAAGTTTCCTCAATCCTCTGCCTTCTCCGATCTGAAACCTCCAACGAATCCCCAGTGTCAAACAACCTATCCCCTAAATTCAACAGAGCATCAACTTCATCTCCATCTTCTCCACTGTAACAAGAGCTGATCTCCTCATCAGCTGCAAACCCCACATCATCATCATGCTGCTGCTGCTTGTCGTCATCATCATCATCAGCCATGGAACCTGCAACTTCACTGGATGAAGAATCAGAAGAAAAATCATCTTCTAACAATGGTATAGACAGATCCCTAGACAACTTTACATTTTCCAAAACACCAAGGCCCAACTCCATGACCTCCTTAAACCCACTTCCTTGCAGCTCAAACTCATCATTCTCAGACCTAGCTGACATGCTGAAATCTGTAACATTAAGCAGAATTATTCTTTCAGAGAAACCTCTCTTATCAAAAACCAAATACTCTGTTGACATTTTTTTCAATAAGATCGTTCCTTCTTCCTCCGGTACAAATACAAGATACAGTATAGTTTCTTCCCTGAAATTCCCCCTTTTATATAAATTGTGGCAGTGGCCAAACCCTATTCACGGTTCCTACCAACCACACAGGCAAATGCATTTCCCTTTGCCACCTGCCACTCACAGTTCCGTCCTCATTCGAACGGACAAGTTCACGCATTCATCCAAGAAAGTATACCTATCCACGTTGAACTCAAACTCACTCAAGTATACCCCTCTTGCGTTCCCACTCCTATGTACAATATATTACTTAATTATTCCTTAATTAAGTACAAACACGTACCCGCTTACGTAAATGTTTGAGATAATATTAAATGGATGGGATTTCAAGAAGCACCAAGTGTGGGAAGGATCTAACGACTCTGCGCGTGATGTCAGCACGCATGGCCACTCGCCATCATCCACGCCCATGCCCTGCCCCGCATTCACCAGAGACTTTTGTGCACACAACACAGAAAGGAAATTTAATTGACTGCGGACATGCCTCATAATCTTCACAGATTTCTTTAAATATCAGAGCTGGCGGGTCCGCTGTAAGACAAATTTTCATGCATTTTAAAAGTTTACATGTGTTTGAATACACAGATTTAGAGTTTCATGGTGAATTAGTCATTTTTTTTTACTTGTAAGGTAGATATGCTAGAAATTTATGATTATATATTTAATGAATCTTAAATGGTTCTCAACATAATTTTACTATTAAAATTTATTATTAAATTATTATAGAGAAGTAAAATTATTTAATTGTTTAAAATAAATAGATGTGTAATTTGGAATAAGTTTTTTGAATTTTAATTTAATTATCAATAATTGTTAAGTGAATGTTAAAGGGTTAATCTTGAAAAAATGTTGGAATAGTATTCATAGATCAATGTTAATATTTCTTTGAAATATAGTTAGAGTTCTTTCTACTTTTTAAAATTAATTTGATTAAATAAAAAAATATCATATAAATATGTGTTATATGTATAAGAGTTAATGAAGTTATAATTTAGTTATTTTTCATGATTTTTTAAATCTTTCCAATGTGAGATGTATCATGACCTAAGTGTTTTAATTCATACAATTGCATTGGTAATAGTATAATTTGTCAATAATGTGTAAAATAAGGCTTCCACAATTTTATTTTAATTATCAATAATTATTTGGTCCATGATAGGAATTTAATATCCACAAAAATTCTAGAATATTTTAAATAATAGTCACAAATTAAAGGTTGTGGTTTTTCAAAATACTTTATATCATATTTTCCCTTTTATTTAAATTGATTAACTTTAAAAATTGTTTGTCCATCTAGCCAGGATTGTGGGTCATTGCTCTAGGCTCAAGATTACATTGGTGCTTCCCACACCAAAAGGATTTTTTCCAAATAATATAACTCAGTTTTTGTGGGTGGTTGCTCTAGGCTCAAGACAATATTGGGAGTCCTAGTGACTCAACAAGTCAGTTTTTGTGGGTGGTTGCTCTAGGCTCTAGAGTATATTGGGAGTCCTAGTGACTCAACAAGTCAATTTTTGTGGGTGGTTGCTCTAGGCTCTAGAGTATATTGGGAGTCCTAGTGACTCAATCACAGGTTAGGCACGCATACCATTCACCTAATAAAAAAAATATCATATGAACAAATCACATATGGTTTTTTGGACATGTGGCATTGATGTGGTATTAGCCCATGGTATTGTAAGAGTCTATTTATAGATTAAAAATATTCATAGTAAAGTGGGGTGAATATCTATGGTTAAATCTCATATATTAATTATTTTTATAATTAATAATAGTAATAATAAATTTAAGTGTCAAAAGATCTTAGCTATAGTCGTTTGGTGAACAACTTATTTCCTCATATGAGTGGGTTCAATTATCTAGAGACATTTTCTAATTGATCATTTTTGTGGCATTTATGAAATACTTGTCTCTAGTGTAAAGTGAGAAGAGTTTTTTATAAAGTTATCATTCCTTTTATTTTATTGATGTCCTTTAATCTTAGGTAATATGAGAAATATCATGAAATACATATTTAATTTCTTATTATGTATTTATGTTGATATGCATTTACCACCCATTCAATTTATACAGTTGCCTTAGTTTTTATTAATTTAAAATGTCATAGATGTTTCGACTGTCACATAGTTGCCTTAGTTTTTATTAATTTAAAATGTCATAGATGTTTCGACTCTCACATGTCTATCTGTTAACTAGAGATTGTATTATTAGTTCTCACAATGAACCTTGTGTCATGCTTTAAAATGTCATAGATGTTTCGACTATCACATGTCTATCCCTTAACTAGAGATTGTATTATTAGTTCTCACAATAAACCTTGTGTCATGTCAGTACAATACCAACCTAGTTACTAATTTCTCTAATCATACCAAAAAATAATAATTTAATTTTAAAATTATGTAGAAGTTAAAAATTAAAATATTTATCTGGTAAAAAGAGAATAAAATATTATTTATAATTTTTTAAATATTTGAAATTTTAACAATTTTTTTGAAAATTAAAGGGGTGACACGAGCAGTAATATTTTACCCCGAAGAACAATTCGAGATTAGATTTGCCTGGGTCAAGGTCCAACAACAAATAATCAGGTTGAACTCTTGCCATTATGGAAATTTCTGGACATAGCTATGAGGAAATGAATAAGGAGATTAGCATTTCTTAGGGATTCAATTAAAGTCAGAAGGTTGATCTCCGAGGAGAATCCCGAAAGAGGTCCTTCCTCCCTAGTTATGGTTAATAATATTGCATTGCAGATAGAAAAAATTGAAGAGATTTCTCTCTTCCACATCCTCAAGCATTTAAACGAAGATGCAGATAAACTAGTCAATCATGAAGTAGAGTTCAAGCTTGGGATATTAGAATATAATAATATTAAAGGGCTCTTTTCCCATATCCCTTAATTCAAATAATATGTGGTATTTAGAATGAGAACCATCATTTGGCCACTCCTTGAATTTTGTGAGCATCATTGAATGTAAAGGTTTGGTTCAAAGATTTTTTTTTATTAAAGTGTCTCACCCAATTATGTAGATAACAAATGGTTTTTCATACATGGAGGGCATAAGTAATTTATGTTCCTTCCTCTTCTTTTCAATTATTTTAGATTGGATATATGGTGTGGTGCAAGGACTTATTTTAATTTGTATTTGATAGGTTCATTCAAGTTGTTTATTTGATCGAAATTCCCCATGGTGTCATTCTTTACTGCTTTGTTCCATTCCTCTAGTTTGGTTGTTACATGTATGGTAGATCCCTTTCCTATTGCAAGATTCCAGATCCAAGGAGACCCAGAATTAATGTTGCCTCTTGGGACCTATCTCGATAGGTGTGTAGAAGAAATGTTAAATTTGCAGGGGTCCTTTGGTTTATCCTCACTTCACTCTTCTTCTTTTTAGTGTGTCCAACACCTTCAAAACTTGAGTCTAGAGAGTCTAAATATGGTTGTTTCTGAGGGACAAACTCTTGATTTAGAGCTAAAATGATGGAAGTAATCAATGGAGAGTTTTTTTAAAGTGTTGATGGCCATCATTGAAATCTCAAGTAGAAGGTTGGAGCTTGTGTAAGGTGAGAAGTGATATTTAATCTATTGGAGAAAAAATATGAATGGTTGCAAACAAGAACATATTGGATGATTGCAAGTTTAGAGTTTGAGTTTCTCACATGGAAAATGAATGTCAGTGGAAGACATTTTTTTTTGTTAGTGACCCAGGTTCCAAGTGTAGCAATGTGGATATTGGTACAAAAGTCCAAACAAAGGAGGTTGGTTGCACTGAAACTGGAGATGGTTCATCCTACAACAAAGAGGTGATCTAGGATCATAAAGTTGAAGATGGGCCTTTCCGACTTCATTAAATATTATGTTTGTCTATATACTACAAGTATGTTAAACTTTTTGGAAAATTTTGGGAGAATGTGTGAGGTTTCAATGTAAAATAATTCTCTCTCTCTTTCTCTCTCTCTATATATTAAAACAACATAAGTCACTAAAGCATGTAAATAAATCTAGTCATGCAACTAAGTATTCTAGTAGGAAAATTATCCATTCTATATATATTAATTATTTCGAATTTTAAAATAATTATTTAGAATTTTAAAATGTTCATAATAAAATATTCTCTATTAATAAAATTTAATTATTTTAATGTAATACTATTTTAATGTAATACACTTTACCATGGTTAAGTCTAATTAAAAAACCCTTTCCGAGATATGTTCCAAATTTTTTAATAAGTTATAACTAACGAGTTTATTCACATTAATACATTATATATATATATATATATATCTATATATATATATATATATATATATATATATATATATATATATATATATATATATATTTATATTTTGTGAATATGTATAATGTGTAGAAAAATAATTGATTTTTTTTTTTAAATTTAAAATTAAAATTTCAAAATAAATATTAAATAAATTGTCAAGTCTTACTAGCACATTTTGTTGATGATGGGTCTCGTTAGCAAGGTGACCTAGGATCAAACTTCACGAGGTAGTTGTGCCAGTGTTAGGGGGATGAGGCATGCTAAGAAAATCTAGTCAATTAAGGGCTAGTGTGGCCGAGGTCAAGTGTGATCTCCGGGTAACATTGACGGCTTAGATATGCCCATGGTTCAAGACCTCTCAAGGTACAAATCAAGACTAGATGATCACACACAACTTGACAAACTAAATAAATATTAAAAGTTTACTAAATAAATAAAAATAATATTTTTGTTCAATAAATAAATTTAATTTAGAAATTATATAAAAAATAAAAAAATATTTATTTTTATTAAAAATATAAATTTAATTTACAAGTTAAATATAATTTAAATAATTAAAAAATAATATTAATTTTTAATTTTATTTATAATATATATAATCTATTTATCAATCTCCACAAAGTCAAAGAAACAAAAAAAATCAAACACAAAATCCAATTATTTTAAATATTAAAATATCCACTAGAGTTTCTATGTATAATTAAATTTTTATTAAGTAATTCAACCATAGTGCCGTGAAATCTTCACCGTCCACTCTCAAACAAAAACTTTATGTATGCATATTCATGGTTGCATGCTAAAATAAAATGCTAATTAAGATAAATAAATGTTAAGATAGCATCACTAAATGACAAACATATACATAAACTTGCTCCATGTTATAATATATTGTAGACCTTTTATGATAGGATAAAATTATTGATAACCTCCTTTTATATATTTTTGATCCTTTAGTGATAAGTTACAATTATTAAAAAATTAACCATTCTATAAGAAGACTTCTCTTTGAATTTAATGTTTACTCATGAAATAGTCAAGTTAGTTTCGTTTGAAGAACTCCGCGACGTCTTGATTTACTGAAATAATTTTAGGTGTATGAGGGATTTTGAATTTATTGTGTATTTTGGATAGTTGTAAAAATTAAATTTGTATAGTTAAGCTTTATTAGTATAATTGGTTGAGGATGAGTTTTGTTAATAAGGTGACCTAAGATTGAACATTGTGAAGGTTTTTTATTCCATGTTAGGGGGAGAAGACATGCTAAAATCTAGTGAGCTTAGGGTGGGTGTGGCCTAGGTCGGGTGTGATCCCTGGGTGATTTTGACAGCTTAGATGCCCCTGGGTTGCGCTTTCTCAAGCCACATATGAAGCTTGGATAAACACATATCACTTGAAAACAAAAAAAAAGTTAAATTTGCACATATATGTTAAAAATTTAACTTTTACCATTATCGAAAGGACATAAGAAATTTCAAATTCCTTATACACCTAAAATTTGTAGTAAACTGACCTAGAATCATTTTAACTATAGATTTATGAAAGGAGGTGAGGGATCATACTATAAAAGAGGTTTGCACCCTCCCAATCCTTGGTAAATTCATAGTTTATATATATATATATATATATATATATATATATATATATATATATATATATATATATATGTTACGAATAGAGTAAAATGAATTGTAGTTGTTTGGACACATTGTATTGATAATCCATGAAATTATCTCATTGTATTAATCCATAGTATCGTAAGAAAATCACTCAAGAGGGGCAAACAATATTGAAATTTATTTCAAATATTCTTATAAATTTTTATTTATTGGAAAAACAAAGCTTTAAAATATATAATATTATTTTCAAAATATTTGTAATTTAATAATATTTATAATAGGTTAATTAATGAAAATTAAAATGATTTTCGTAATCACACAAAGGGATTGGACCCAATGGTGGAGAGTAAGGAATTTTTCATTATTTGGAAAAGTTCAATTTTCATGATGGCCTAGTCTAAAGCCATGGAGGCACCTTAAGCTACTAGTTAAATGTGTTGCTACACATAGAGAGATTATATCAAAGCCCTTTGTATTTGAATATCAAATTCCTAAGGGTGTAGATCAATTGGCGAGACGATGCACTATTAAGGCACTCCCTGTGACATCATTGGTTCAAACCATAATAGCCTTGTGTGTGATGTGAGAGGGTGCACTGTTAAGGCACTCCTTGCGACATAATTGGATAAAAACTTGATTAGCCTTGTGTTCCATGTGTGGGGTAATGTCGGTATACCCAGAGGTTATAGTGGTAGCATTCATAATTGATCCTATCTCATGTGAGTCTCATTGGTCCAAACCTCCATTAGCCATGTGTGACATGTATGAGGTAGTGTCAGTATACCTAGAGGTTATAGTGGTGACATTCATAATTGACCCTATCTCATGTGAGTATCATTGTTTCAAACCTCGATTAGGCCTGTGTGAAATGTGTGGGGTAGTGTCGGTATACCTAGAGGTTATAGTGGTAGCATTCATAATTGACCCTATCTCACGTGAGTATCATTGGTTCAAACCTCGGTTAGCCCTATGTGCCATGTGTGCGTTAGTGTCGGTATACCTAGAGGTTATCATGGTATTGTTCATAATTGACCTTATCTCATGTTAGTATGAACTTAACTTAGTTGTTGATTCACCTAGTTAAAAAAAAAAATGTGAGCTCCATAATCTTACTTACAAGTGACTTGAGCTTAGCATCAATATAATAAATCTCATTAGAGAAATTTTGAGGTAAAAAATGGGCCTCAAAACAAAAATGTACAACAAAAATAAACTTTATAAGAACCAGTAAGATTCAATATGATGATGTCAACCATGGGGATGATTCACTATTTTTTGAGTAAAAAGGTAAAAAGATAAAAAAATAAAAAACAAATAAAAAGTAAAAAAAAATATTTTTTCAACTTGTATTTTCAACTTTTCTCCTGATGATTTTACTCAAATTTTAAGCAAGAACTCTTATTGGATGCAAAATTAAATTTTGCATCCAATGAATACCCCATGTTGCATACTTTTGATATACCTTACTACTCCATAAAAATTTCGTTATAATAATAAATAATCAAAATAGTTATCATGTAATATAGTATGGTAATTAAATATATTTAAAAGTTGAATAATATATATATATATATATATATATATATATATATATATATATATATATATATATATATATTTTAAAAATTAAAATTATTATTCAATTTTTAGAAAGTTAATGAAATGGTTTCTCATCTTTAAAATAATTCATTTATTATTAATGAAACTTAATTAATTTATTATTGTGATATCTAATTTTATAAGGCATAGTTTAACTTATAAAATTAGTATAATTTAATTATTTTATTATTATGATATTTAATTGAATAAGGCTAGTTTAGGTTATAGACGAAATGACAATAATTCTAGTGCCCTAGGATTTTTTAGGGTATTGAATCTATTTATATATTCAAAAATGTATTATTATAATATCTAATTTTATAAGGCTTAGTCTACCTTATAAAATTAATATAACTTAATTATTACGTAGTAAGGCGTTCTTCTTTGAAAACAACTCCCCCAGCTACCACTCTATCCATGCCTGTGCCATTAGATGAAATGTTAGACGATTGAAAGTTTTTCCACCTTTAGACCACATTGCTTTAACTGTCAACTGAATCTTGCTTTGTTCAACCATTCAATTTGTTAATCTTTATTATAAGCCATAAACATATTACACCTGCTTCCCTGGTAAAGAATTCATTCCTTCCTGCTATTAAAATACTTCAACGACCATCGTCGCCTTTCCTTCTAAAAGAATACAACACAAGCTCCGACGAGAACTCGTCTATGAGATTTTGATGAAAGGATCTTTGTTTTTTGGGGCCATTCTTCTATTCATCACCACACAACTTCCACTGGTGCAACCCTTTCCTTACCATTTCCATGGATTGGTTCATTAAAAAATATCCCTTTTATCTACATCTACTGCTGGTGGTAATGAACACACCGAAGGCTCCCCAAAAGTGGAGAGTACACACCCCATGTCAGATTTCTTACTGAAGGAATGTAGGTTCTGGAGCTCTCAAGAATCCTAAAAAAAATGGCATTCTTTTATCGTATGAGATACGCTCATAGAGCCCAAGAAGCAGTTCAGCTCCTGCGAGATTCAAGATTGATAAAAGACTAGGTAAGGAAGATCAATACCAAAACCCCGAGAATTCTTACTTCCAATGATGATCGCCACTTTAATATGAAGATTGAGTTCTTGAAATCATTGGGCCCCACTGCACAAGACATAGAAAATGTATCGATGATCACCAGAGCACCCACTCATCTTACTCTCAACGCTGATAGCCAGATGGAACCCAAGATCAAGTTCATGAAAACGTTGGGCCTTACTACAGAAGAATTTAGCAAATGTCATATCATACATACCTATTTTTATTTTCTGAAATCTAGATGAAACTATTCGTGGGCAACATCTAGTATTTTCAAAATATTTTTGGATTAGAGGGAAGGTTTTGAAATGGGCACTTGGGGTTATGGATGACAGTAAAGGGCCTGGATCTTTCGAAAAGAAAATAAGGCATTTGGAAAGTTTTTGCCTCATGGAGGATGAGGTCAAGGAGCTTGTTAGGAGATCTCCATCAATACTAAACATTTCTAAGGAGAAAATGCACAAGACCATGGAATTTTTCATAAATCGTGAAGGACTTTCAACAAAGTTTCTTTTGTCAAATCCTAATTTCCTGAATTATAATGTGGAATGTAGGATAAAGCCTTGCCAGAAGGTGTTCAAATTTAGTTTTAATGTATTGTTGGATAAAGGGGGAGTTTTTTTAATTCTGAAACATTTCTTGTTTCCTTTTCATTTTACATTTTTTATTTAGGCCATTAAAAATGTTAATGCCTTTTATTTAAATTAATTATCTAAAATCTCAATTTTATTAATTAGCATTAGTAATTTAGATTCTGAAACTACTTAATGTTTTTTTAAGATAAATAAAAAAAATTCAATTTTATTGCTAACTTTGAAAATACACTTTTTAAATAATTTAAATTAGAAAAAAAATTAGGGTTAGTTATAAAATATTTTAAATTTATTTATTAAAAATGTAAGACATTGTTAAATTATCAAACATAACTTGTATTAGTTTTCATTTTATGGAGGGAAAAAAAAATTACTCCAACCACTTTTAGATTTGATTATTAGCACTGTATATTTTTTTTTTAATAGATAAACCATTTTTAATATGAAAGTATTTTCTTTATTTAATTTGTCTAGTAAAATATTTAAATGGTTTGATTTCTTTTAATGATTGTTGTATTCATGTAGGAGCTTTGTTTCTTTTAAGTTGGTGGTGATAATGACATGGTCAAAAGGTTTCACTTAGTGAACCTATGATATAGAACATTATTCATTGTATATCAAAGAATACATTAGTTTCATTATATATTAAAAAACACCTCTTAACATATTTTTCCAGTTTCAAAATTTCCTATTTTAATCGAATATTTCTTTTTTATTTTCCTTTTTTCACTGGATATTTGTATTCATATATTGTTAATATTGTCAATACCGATCATACCACTTGTGGGAATTGAATCTTGGCGGGGAGGATTCCATTCCTTCCTCCCAATCCATTTTACTAAATATATAAGTTTGGAGATAAAATAAAATAAAGGGAAACAAAACAAGTGCATTGAAATTAAAACATAGATATGCTACTATAATACTATAGCCTTGGGGTTAAGGAAAAGACTTCATATATATATATATATATATATATATATATATATATATATATATATATTTTTTTTTTTTTTTTTTTTTAAAAACACCTCTTAATATATTTTTCCAATTTCAAAATTTCCTATTTTAATTTTAATTTTTCTTTTTTCTTTTCCCTTTTCACCGACATTACTGTAGCTTTTTGCCATATTGTTTTGTTTGTTATCAATTGCTCATACCACTTGTGGGAATTGAATCTTGGTGGGGAGGATTCCATTCCTTCCTCTCAATCCATTTTACTAAATATATAAGCTTGGAAATAAAATAAAATAAAGGGAAACAAAACAAGTGCATTGAAATTAAAACATAGATATGCCACTATAATAATATAGCCTTGGGGTTAAGTGAAAGACTTCAAATCATTTATACTCATTTATTTAGTCTAAGACATTGTTTGTAAGTGTATAAACCAATTAACACATTGATATTTTCTTCTCATTATAATTCCAAAATAAACCAATTAGCCCATTGATATTTTCTTCTCATTACAATTCAAAAACATACTCATTAGGAGCGCTGGAAGAGATTTTTATTCTAAGCTCAATGTAACCTAGGGGCTTGACATGGTCAAAAGGTTTCACTTAGTGCAACTTTGATATAGAACATCATTCATTGTATATCAAAGAATACATTAGTTTCATTATATATTAAAAAAAACTCTTAATACATTTTTCCAATTTCAAAATTTATTATTTTAACTGAATATTTCTTTTTTCTTTTCCTTGTCAATATTTTCAATAACGGTCATACCACTTGTGGGAATTGAATCTTGGTGGGGAGGATTCCATTCCTTCCTCTCAATCCATTTTACTAAATATCCTATAAAAGTATTTTTTTCTTGATATTTTTAATATCAAATTTTTCTATCCCTACTAAGAAGATAGGACATAACTACTATAAGCTTGAAAATAAGATAAAATAAAATAAAGGGAAACAAAACAAGTGCATTGAAATTAAAACATAAATATGCCACTATAATAATACAGCCTTGGGTTAAGGGAAAGAATTTATATTATTCCTACCCATTTATTTAGTCTAAGACATTGTCATGCACTCCATAAGAAGTATTTTATGTATATGGATATTCTATTTGTAGACTTTAAAAGGTAAACCATCTCAAGTCATGTATTTTTCTCTAAACCTGTAATCTTTAGAAATCAAATTAAAATGTACCTAACTAGCTAGCTATCAAGATTCTCTATGTAGTAATTTGTAAGTGTATAAACCAATTAACACATTGATATTTTCTTCTCATTACAATTCAAAAATCAATCAATTAGCCCATTGATATTTTCTTCTCATTAAAATTCAAAAACGTACTCATTATGAGAGCTAGTAGAGATTTCTATTCTAATCTCAATGTAGCCTAGGGGCTTTCTTATTTTCCTTTAGCTATAAATGAGCTCTTTATTTCTTGTACTTCAACATTGTATTGTGGTTTTTGATATATTAATATAGATATCAATTTTTATTAATAAACAAAAAATTGAAATTATGTTGTATGAGAGGTGTATCAAATGTATGTACTAATCTTACAGTACAATGAATTCACTAAAATAGAAATAAAAATATCATAATTTCTAGTTCGTGCTAGAAATTTTCAAGGTCCATTTTTAAAACTTAGCAAATATTGATGAATCCTCAATTTCAATATGTATTTTTTCCATATATCTACATTTTTCTCTTGATAAAATTTAATAAGACTTTATAATAGTCTTTAATATAAGGTCAATATATTTTCTATCATATTGAATTAAAGTTTTTTACAAAGGACAAGAGTGTTATTGCCCATGTAGCTAGGAAAATTCCCTATTAGGAAATACTATCATAACTACATAAAATTGGATTGATATATTGCTTATAACTAAAAGTATTAACTAGAATTATACAAAACATTTTAAACATTAGTTACATTTGCAAATCTTGAAAACATAGAACTCAAAAAACTTAAAAATTTCATCAGGAAGTGGTTACCAAACCACTAAAGAAATGAAAAAGGTTGTTTATAATCTGTAGAAATCTCATCACTTACTATCAAAGAATTTATATTTAATACAAAAACCTAGTCTCCATTTAGAGGATCTCTTGTTATTTAATTTTATCATATTGAAGCATTTCTAATTTCAGAGTTTATTGATATTTATTCTCTAGTTAGATGGTTTCATTTTATTTTCTACTTATTTTATGTACAAATAATTAAGCCCAAAACCTTTTCTTTGATGGGGAATTTCGATACATATACATTTATGTGAGACAGAGAGAGGAAGTTTGAGAATTTTACATTTATTTCTATTCTAGGTCACAAGACCACTCATAATTTGGTGGAATTAGAAGAATATGTGTTAGTTGGGTGAATTCTCTAATCTAGGAAGTGGAGTTCTTGTTTTCTTTCTATGCACTACTACATTGACATGATTAAATTTTGGAATGATCATACTAATGAAAATTAATATTCATTGTATGGGTTATATCCTTCCCATTTACCTATCTCCGAGCTTACGAAATTTGTGATATGTGCCAAATTCTCCATCGTTGACATGAATGTCACTCTCATGTGGAATTCTGTTGGATTTTACCATGTGAGGTCTATACACTTGTTTTATTTGTTTTTCAAACAAGTATCCCACTCCTTTGTAGGATTTAAATAAATACACTCACTTTCTCACCTTTTCTATTAATTTGTACGTAAATAAGCAGTTAAACTACTATTAGAGTTACTCAGAATTTTTGGAATTTTTTTATATGGAACCTATACTAAAAATATTGCATCCAATAAAAATGTTGAAATTATGGAAAATTACAGGAATATATAAATTTTCAATGTGGAAAGTTTTATGCAAATTCTTGAAATTTTCTATTCAACATACATTAATTTGGGTATGCCTTTTGGGGTAATTATTTTAAGGACATGTTTTGATATGGATTATATTCACAATTTTTTTGGGGGTAATAAATTGCAAATCATCCCTGGAAAATATGGTTTCATTTCTTAACTCAACTAAGGCCTTCATCTTAAGAAACGTCCCACTGAATTTCAAATGTACAAGGTGTTGTGGGGCTTCAAACCCAGTGAATTAAACTTCACCAAAGTAGGCCACGAAGAGGTGTTTTTATGTTTTGAAGAAATAAAGGAAAATAAATTTCATTACTTGGAAAAATCCCATGCCTTTGACAATCAAATGTGATTTCCATATGTTGACACCTAATCCTATGGATGGGTGTGCATATGTATTTTTGTATATTATTTAATATTAGGAAATAAGGAAGGCCAAGAGTCATTGGGAGATGAATCCCAATAGCCTCACCTCCCATCTATAAGAGCATGTACATTCTTCAGCTAATACACATTCTAGTTTTGAGGAGTTACCTCCTGGTTTGACATGGTATCAGAGCCAGCCCCATAATTGGCATTTCTGCCCTGTGGTGTAACTCCCTATCCTTTGCTCAGTCATATTTTTTAATAGTTTTCTGCTGCTCTTAATTGCTAGACTGTTATTCTACATTTTTTTTCCCTATATAGTACTGACATTTGCAGCTCCAGCTCCTGCAGCTCCTGAAGACTGCAGGCTCTGTCATTCTGCAAATTGCAGGCTCTGCCATTCTGCAATTCCAGCAGTCCTGCAACTCTGTCATTCTGCAGATTCAATTTCAAAATTTTTTCTGTAACGCCCTTTTGGGCCTCCTCCATTCTCCATCGACCAGCGCTCCCCTCCATTCATGGTATCCATTCACTCACCTCCCTCTCCCTCACCCTCGACTCCCTATTCACCCCTCACTGTTATCCCTCCATACAGCGCTATCTTATGATATCAACGCTCCATTCATACACTGTCCATTCATACACTGCCCATATATACACTGTCACGCTCTGTCATACAGCGCCAATATAAAACCGCTCCTACTATCTTCATTTATCAAAGTCCTCCTTTGACATATGATACAGCGACTGGAGCTCCCTCTCCACGCTGCTTTGAAATACCATTGCGTTGTATATATATGTAATACCGCCTCTCTCACCTTGTAATACCGCCTCTCCACCTGTGGAATGTAATACAGTTCGTGGTCATTATTTCAATAGGCATTGTTCAACGTTTCATTCCACTTTGGTCGACTATAACACATATACAACGCTGCATAAGTTACAACGCTGTCATTGCCCACTATACCACGCCTATATAAGTTACAACGCTGTCCACCCGCCTGCATACTCCATTCAATCTGCTCCACGTTATATACTGTACATTGTAAATATTACAACAGTCCATTGATATGTAATACGCGTTGTGTTATCTCACCGCCCTCATTCAGTGGTATTTCAATGCTTTTCCATATATAATACAACGTTTTGTTCATGGTATATCGCCCTCTGTCATATTAATACATTGTCTGCTTTATAATACAGCGTTTTGTTCATGGTATTTCCGCCCCTTTCCAATTTAATACCTTTCTCATACATGGTATTTCCGCCCCTTCCCTTTACATTCCATATTCTATACCACTCCTCCTTTCATAATTCCGCCCTCTCCCATAGTCATATAATTTCGCCCCCCTCCCATTCATAATTCCACTTTTTTCATATACATTTTTTTTTTCCCAAACAAAAAAAATTATATTTTTTTATGCAGAATTCAGTTTATAGCAAAGAGTATTTTTTTTTTAAATTCAAGCCAAAGAAGAGTTTTTCGTAGCAAAATTGTTTTCCGTAAAAGAGTTTATGTCCTTCTAAACTGAGTACATTTTCCAGCAAAGATTTTTTTGTTTTCTCTCCTTCAAGAGAAATTTTCCAGCAAAGTTTTTTTTCTCTCCTCCTTCAAAAGAAGATGACAGTCCCTTCATCTTCTAAAGAGGCTGCCTACTTGGCACAGAGAGAAAAGAGACATGCTTCAGTTCCATCCAGAGGAAGAGAAGGCAGAAGACGAAGAAGAAACTTCAGAGAAAAGGGGGGCAGACAATCTAAAGCTCAGCAGCAAACAAATCAAGACAAAGGTAAAACTAATGACAAAGACAAAGGTAAACCACCTGAATCAGCTCATTTTGTTCTAGCACATTGTAACAATGGAGTAACTGAAAACCTATTTGATGTTTCATTTACTTCATGGAGAGATGATTGGTTGCTAGATTCAGGAGCAACATGTCACATGACATTTAGAAAATATTTTTTTGAAGAATTCATTGACAAAGTTGATGGAGCAGTATATTTCGCAGATAAATCCAAACTCAAGCCATCAGGGCTTGGCACAGTCAGGCTTAAACTGCCTGGTCTTCCTGATCATATCCTACATGAGGTTCTATACCTCCCGAAGTTGAAGAGAAACTTGCTGTCCCTGATCGAAATCCGGTAGCAAGGACACTCAGTTCACTTGTTTGATGGCAAGGCAGAGGGCAGAGCAGCATCAGATCACTCACTTGTCATGGAGGGAATAGAAGAAGGGAGACTTTTGAAGCTGAAAGGTTCATCTGCTCATGCTCAAAACTTTGCATTCAGTTCACATCATGATGAAGGTACATTTCCATCAAGTCTTTTATGGCATGCTAGATTTGGACACTTGAATTATGACAGCCTTCGTTTGTTGAAGAAAAATGGTGTTGATGGACTGCCTACAATTCCTAGAAAACCTAAGGAATGTGATGCTTGTATTCTAGGAAAGAATAGCAAACAGCCATTTCATGATTCACACTCAAGAGCACATAGGAAACTTGAACTTGTTCATTCAGATTTATGTGGCCCTATGCCTATTTCTTCTGCAAATGGAAACAAATACATGATAACATTTATTGATGACTACACCAGAATGTGTTGGATTTACTTACTGAAGAATAAGTCTGATGCTTTTCAAACTTTCAAGAATTTTCATGCATGGATTGAAAATGATGCACAAACACATATTGGCTCTCTACGTACTGATAATGGAAAAGAATACACCTCAAACAAATTTGAAAATTATCTTCGTCAACATGGAATCAAACATCAAACCACTGTGCCATATAATCCACAACAGAACGGTGTAGCTGAAAGAATGAACAAAACCATTTTAAATATGGTCCGCTCCATGTTATTTTTCAAGAATGTAAAATTGATGTTTTGGGCTGATGCAGTTCTATGTGCTGTTTACATAAAGAATAGGTGTCCTTCAAGTTCAATTAGAAACAAAACTCCTTTTGAAATGTGGTATGGCCACATTCCTTCGGTAAAGCATTTCAGGGTCTTTGGGTCCACCTGTTATGCCTTGATACCCAAGGGTCAAAGGAACAAACTTGGTGCTAGAAGCAGAAAATGTATCTTCTTGGGGTAATCCAATACCTCCAAAGGATATCGTCTCTATGATGAAGCAAATAAGAAGTTTGTGATAGCAAGAGATTTCATATTTCTTGAATCTTCCAAGAGTGACAAAGTTGTTGAGCGGCAACTTGATCGCCTGGACAGATTCACACATGCAAAGTCTTTCCAAGAATTTGATAATGTGATTCCACACCTTGAAGGGGGGATTCCGATATTGAATCAAACTGTGGAATCATATCCTGAAGCACTCTCTCCCCCGCATGAAGAAACAACCACGAATGACACATTGGATGATGTGATTGACAGAATTGGGAGATTGAATCTTGAATCAATCCCAACTCAGTCAAGTGACCAGCCTGGGCCATCTCAGAAAGGTCCTCCCAAATGGCTGACAAAGACACTGGAGGATGTTCATCCTGATGAGGTTGGAAAAACAGGAACAAGAAGTTCCACTCAAGAAATCGAAGGTGATGTAGATAATTCCGATTCCCATGTTGATATGGATATTGCTTATAACTGTGAAATGAGTTTGTCTACAGATCATGAACCAACTTCCTTCAAAGAAGCCTCTTCTCATGATGAATGGAAAGAAGCGATGCAGAAGGAGTATGATGCCTTGATAAAGAATGGCACTTGGAAGCTGGTTGATCCGCCTTTGGGAAAGAAACCAATTGGCTG
Source organism: Pinus albicaulis (assembly GCA_034641835.2). Lineage (NCBI taxonomy): Eukaryota > Viridiplantae > Streptophyta > Pinopsida > Pinales > Pinaceae > Pinus > Pinus albicaulis. The sequence continues at coordinate 23,378 of JAXQQM020066933.1, forward strand.
TAAGTGGGTCTACAAGAACAAGTACAAAGCAGACGGCTCACTTGACAAGCACAAGGCCAGGCTTGTGGCAAAAGGATTCGCACAGAAAGAAGGAGTCGATTATGAAGAAACTTTTTCTCCCACAGCAAAATGGACCACCTTCCGGACTCTCTTTGCCTTAGCAGCTCAGAATGGATGGAAAGTCCATCAGATGGATGTAAAAACAACGTTCTTGAATGGAGATCTAAAGGAGAAAGTTTATATGTCCCAGCCAGAAGGATTTGTGATAAAGGGTCAAGAACAAAAAGTTTGCAAACTTGTAAAATCCTTGTATGGCCTCAAGCAAGCACCACGAGCCTGGTATGAGAAATTGACCGAGCATCTTCTGAAACTTGATTTCAAACACTTTGATCTTGATGATGCAACTTTGCTTGTTAAGAAAGTTGGAAAAACAATTGTATATCTTGTGGTATATGTAGATGATCTTTTGATAACAGGAAACAATGAGAGCTATATTGCATCCATGAAGAAAGAGTTGAAGAAAGGTTTTGAAATGAATGATTTGGGTCATGTTCATTACTATTTGGGTATTGAAGTAATTCAACATCCTAAATTCATATTTCTTTCTCAGAAGAAATACATTGGATATCTCTTGAACAAATTTGGCATGGATGACTGTAAACCCTTAAGCACTCCAATGGAACAAAACTTGAAGCTCACATCTATTGAAGGGAAGGAATTTGAGGATGCAACTAAGTATAGACAACTTGTAGGAAGTCTTATCTATCTGACCACCACCAGACCTGACATCTCATTTGCTGTTGGAATCCTCTCAAGGTTCATGCAAAAACCTTGTGAAGGACATTGGTATGCTGCAAAAAGAGTGCTAAGGTACTTGAAGGGGACTCAAGACTTTGGACTCAAATATACACAGGTAGGCAACTTCAACTTGATCGGATACTCTGATTCAGACTTTGATGGCGACAAAGAAACAGGGGTGTCTACTACAGGTTGCACCATGAGTCTTGGATCAGGAGCTGTCTCATGGAGATCACGCAAACAGTCAGTTCCAGCAGATTCCACGACCAAGGCAGAATATGTGG